>MU780159.1:8341-69633 GCA_026770625.1 Nicotiana glauca | reverse complement strand
CCCCCCCCCCCCCCCCAAACTTCCGAAATACCTTCTACTTCATACATATTCTTCATAAATAAAACCTTTAAATCGCGTTTCATTGCTCATCTTCTCACCTCTTAGGTCTTTGTTGGACTTCAGCCGTGATAGAGACTTCTGTCGATCTGATCGTGTCGCTTGTGTTGTGAAGGAGGTTTAAAGCGGAGATTCGAGTAGTCGTTGGCAAACTCCTCAGTTCACTGCCCGCAAAAAAGGTCAGTAACTTCTAAATCTTTCTTCTCAATTTCTTGTATTTGAAGATCTGAAATGTCTGTTTGTTTGTTAGTAAAAAAGATCTCATCTCCAGTTTATTTTCCATTGTAAAAAGCGTGATTTAATATCTGTTCATCTATGAAATCATGAGAGACTATTTGTGTAAACTATCTCTTAATTAAGCAAAATAAGAAATCGATGGTCATATGAATATATTAGCGTATTAGTTGCTCTTTTCATGGTTGTTTTTTTTAGTAAGAATGAGTTACTTGCTTTAATAATTCTTCCTACATGATCAGAATAGTGCTTGCTTCAGTAGAGTATCTTTTTTTTTGAATCAATATTTATATTATCATTTGGGAGTTATACGGTAGTATATATGGATATTAGATTAATCTAACTGTTTAAATTAGTCAATAAGAAGCCATGCCTATAAAATTATGAATTTCTCATAGTGATATAGACTTTAGCTAACGGAAACACATGTTATTGTGAAATATTGGTACATGATTATAGATCCATTTATAAGTGTTGGGATCGCTGCTTAACTTAAGAATCAAAGGGGTAAAATACGTCTTTGACTATTCATGTATTAAGGATGAGTTTGGTTAAATCACAGAGGACATTAGGATATTATTAAACAAGGAATGCAAATGTTTTAATCTTGACTACTGATACAATCTGTTTCTGTGGGTAAAAGCTAGGTTCATTATGTGTTTGGTCAGCCTGATATGCAAAAAATTGCTTGTTTAAGTATAAGTGTGATTTTTTGTTTATTGCATCTCTTGTGTTAGAAGTCAGAACTTATTCCTTATGAACCATCAGTTAGAATTGAACTAAAATAAGTCATGTTACCTTTTGACTCGTTAACTCATACTCATATATGAACTTTGTGTTTGGCCTCTAAAATGGCATGCTAATATCACGACTTTAGAACTTCACATGAGCCTTAATGAAGTTGATTTTGCAAATCCATATTTGGCTGGACATCATTTAGTATATAGACATGTCCGTTATAAAATATTAGAGAATGATTATCTCGATTTGTTTATCTTCTATCAGTTTTGGACAATCTTGCTTAGAGTGCATTTAGAAAGAGTAAAGACAATCATGTTTCTCAGCATTTAGAAAGAGTAAAGACAATCATGTTTCTCAGTTAAGCATGTATTCAAGTTCTGCAATAAGATAACTTGTAACCTTCTTGAGTTTTGTCATTTAGTATTACATAAAATAAATTTAGTAGTAGTTCTAATTTTAGTTCTCTTTTCTCCTTTTCTTTGCATATGCACTTGGAGCAAAATCGGAGCCTAACTCGAGACTCAATGCTACCACTATCACATGGAGTCATTGCATACCATCTTCCTTAGAGCACCAAAGAGCGAGAAAAGCAAGCGAAATGCTTGGGGCTGCCTATGGCGTCCTTCCCTTTAATATTTATATTGTTTCCAATCTTTTATGATTGTTGATTTATTTGTTAGTTTGGTGTGTATTTCAACTGTGGATTTAGTCATCTAGGTTATCTGCTGTTGTATTTATATAATCTTTAGGCATTTAAGATCACTAATTTAGTAACTTTTTCATCTATTTACCCAATGCAAACACATTTTCTACTAAAATTTAATATTATGCCCCTAACGTTTTTTTTTTCTTCTCTTAGAGGACGTCAATTTATTAAAGTGATGCTTCTGAAATTTTTTCGCTAAACCCATGTTCTACTATTGTTAAGTTGGAGTTTTGGAACAATTGAGTTTGTTTCCAGCCAAATAAATTCTTAATCGAGGATTGCTTCTCTTTAAATAACATTTAAAGTAGGAACACTTTTCTCTTTAGTTTGTTCCTTTAAGAATGATTTTTTTTGAGTTATTGGTTTACTCAAGTCAAAACTGCTCTTAAGCCCATCAGCCTTTTGAAAGGTTTTAACGAAAGTAATGTTCTTTAAAAGCTAGTTTTCATCTTCTCAATGTTTCAATATTTTCCTTCAAAATTATTTCGTGTCTATTGGAGTTTATAAGTTGGTCTATTTTGAACCAAATTTTAGGCTATGCAATATGGTGTCCCTACTCTGATTTAGTTAACCATTCTTTCTTCAAATAATTTTTCTAAACAACAAAGCTTTTAATTAATTAACCTAAGTTTCACCGGTTAACCGTAATTAACGGATCATATAGGGTGCCTAATAACCTTCCCTACAATATAGGGGTGCCTAATAACCTTCCGTACAGGATTAATTAGAGCCCTGCAGGATTAATTAGAGCCCTTACCCATGATCTTAAGGTTAAGCAGACCGTAAAAAATAGAGTTAACTTTAACCATTATTTAGTAAATAGGTGTCCTAATTCACCTTTAAAATAATTAGGTGGCGACTCTCTTTAATTAATTAAACCTCCAGAATTACCAATATGTTATACTCTAGTTTAACCCGTGTTAAAATGGGGTATAACACCATCGACAAGCGTTCTCCAAGTCTCAAGCCGAGCTTGCCCGTGTGAGGCCGAAATCAAGAAGCTTGCGAAAGAGAGGGACAACCTAAAACTCATCTACTTTCAAAAAGAGGAGGAGATCAGGGGCCTACGAGGCGACTTGACGAAGGCTCATCAAGAACAGACCGAGCTCATTAAGAAGGTAATGTAACCTTTTGGGAGTTTGTTATGTGTTTATCTGACTTAGCGACTAACACTTCAACTTTGCATGCCCATCAGAAGGCCAAGTTGGTGGAGCATTTTCGAGAGGAGCTCAAGGTGAAAGAGGCCGAGACCCTGGGTAGAAGCAACATACGTATCGTCTCGCTTTGGAGAAGGACACGCTTCGAGCCCAGCTGACTTCGGTCGAATGTCACGCTTCGAGCCCAGCTGACTTGACGAAGGCTCATCAAGAACAGACCGAGCTCATTAAGAAGGTAATGTAACCTTTTGGGAGTTTGTTATGTGTTTATCTGACTTAGCGACTAACACTTCAACTTTGCATGCCCATCAGAAGGCCAAGTTGGTGGAGCATTTTCGAGAGGAGCTCAAGGTGAAAGAGGCCGAGACCCTGGGTAGAAGCAACATACGTATCGTCTCGCTTTGGAGAAGGACACGCTTCGAGCCCAGCTGACTTCGGTCGAATGTCACGCTTCGAGCCCAGCTGACTTGACGAAGGCTCATCAAGAACAGACCGAGCTCATTAAGAAGGTAATGTAACCTTTTGGGAGTTTGTTATGTGTTTATCTGACTTAGCGACTAACACTTCAACTTTGCATGCCCATCAGAAGGCCAAGTTGGTGGAGCATTTTCGAGAGGAGCTCAAGGTGAAAGAGGCCGAGACCCTGGGTAGAAGCAACATACGTATCGTCTCGCTTTGGAGAAGGACACGCTTCGAGCCCAGCTGACTTCGGTCGAATGTCACGCTTCGAGCCCAGCTGACTTGACGAAGGCTCATCAAGAACAGACCGAGCTCATTAAGAAGGTAATGTAACCTTTTGGGAGTTTGTTATGTGTTTATCTGACTTAGCGACTAACACTTCAACTTTGCATGCCCATCAGAAGGCCAAGTTGGTGGAGCATTTTCGAGAGGAGCTCAAGGTGAAAGAGGCCGAGACCCTGGGTAGAAGCAACATACGTATCGTCTCGCTTTGGAGAAGGACACGCTTCGAGCCCAGCTGACTTCGGTCGAATGTCACGCTTCGAGCCCAGCTGACTTGACGAAGGCTCATCAAGAACAGACCGAGCTCATTAAGAAGGTAATGTAACCTTTTGGGAGTTTGTTATGTGTTTATCTGACTTAGCGACTAACACTTCAACTTTGCATGCCCATCAGAAGGCCAAGTTGGTGGAGCATTTTCGAGAGGAGCTCAAGGTGAAAGAGGCCGAGACCCTGGGTAGAAGCAACATACGTATCGTCTCGCTTTGGAGAAGGACACGCTTCGAGCCCAGCTGACTTCGGTCGAATGTCAACTTCAAAACGTGAAGGTGGAAAGATTGGCCCGGAGCCGAAAAATCGAGGAGCTCGAAGCTAAGTCGGCCGCCGAACTTTCAAAGGCTAAATCTGAGGCGGAGGCATTTGTGGCCTCTTATCGAGTTGACTCCGAGTGTGCCAATATTCGGGCACAGGAGATCTCTACTGCTGCTGAAGTCAAATTTCCATACGCTCTCGACCATGCTAGGCGACAATCCCCGAGAGAGACTCTCAAGAAATGCATGCTCGTGGCTTTGACCTTTCAGCTGATATTGAAAAGGCAAAAGGTTAGAAGGACGAGGCTGTCGCTCTACTCTCCGATGACGAAGACTCTACCAGTGGTTCTGAGAGTGGAGGAGAAGAGGATGAAGCCCCCGAGGAGGAGGTTCTTGAAGATGTGTGTCACGACCCACACCGAAGGGCCACGACGGGCACCCGGTGCCTTACTCAATCGAGTACCAACGTAATATATCTTTCTTATCATACAAGCATGATTAAAATATCTAGAACCCCCGTCATAAGATAACAAGAATAAAATATAAGGGAATACTCTACATATGACGACCCAACATGATATACAAACTTATACATGTGACGTACGGGCCTATAAGGCTGACATGAGCATGTGTAAACTTAACACATAGGCCAACAAGGATATACAAGTATCCATAAACCTGACATCTATCTACAAGCCTCTAAGAGTACATAAAATCATAAAGGTTGAGACAGGGACCCACCATATCAATCAATACATATCCAAAGCATACTGACCAAATAGGCAACTCCGGAGCAAGTGGAGTGCACCAACACCTCCGCTGAGCTGAAAGCCTACTAGGAGGAATGTCAACCTATCAATTGGGACCTACGGGCATGAAACGCAGCGTCCCCAGGCAAAAGGGATGTCAGTACAAATAAAGTACCGAGTATGTAAGGCAGAAAAGCATAAACAAAAACAGTAATATAAAGAGAGATATATGAGATATAACCTGGAACATCTGCGTGCCTCTGGGGGCTACTGACATGAAATGCATAATACATATATATACATAAACTTTTAAAAAACATACGCCTATGTAGGAATCATCATCATCATCATCATCATATCGTACCCTGCCTCAAAGAGGACTCGGTAAAAACGTACACGGCCATCATAAGGCTCGGTAAAATCGTACCCGGTCACGTGGAGCTTGGTAAATCCAACTGATCAGTGGTTGCACAATGGGTGTCATACCCGGCCTACTATAGCGCGGCTTGGTAGAGTAAAATAGATACTATATATAATGCATGCTAGACTCATGAAATCACGTTCTAAACCTTTTAGAGTGACTTAAGGTCGTCGCACCCTTGATTAACATTATGGGCATCATACCATCAATATGAGCTTCTATAGGATTCAAGGATCATACATACTTGCTTAAAATAACTTTATAAGAAAAGAACAACATGGGCAACCTTAGTTTCTAGGAGTAGATCCGTTATGAAATAGTGTATTCATTTCACTTTAGATCATGCCAAAAGAAAGAAAGAAATGCCTTGACATGCCTTAATGGTGAGTCCTTAATACCTCCCAATAACCTCTTCAAAAACTCAACTAAATCTACCATTGTATAAGGGGATTCAAAATCAGTATTGAACTTGTAGCGTATTTTTATAAATTCGGGAAGCATCTCCACTGTAACAAGAGCCTCCTCCAATATCATATACCAACAACAATTACCAAAGAAATCCAATAATACATAATTATGAATAACAAGACACCATAAAATAACAACAAGTCATAACTATTTGACGACGAGCGACAAGCTCCAATTGGAATGCGTATACCCCATATCATCCCTTATAGACTTTTTAATTTAACTTAATATTATCATTAACATGATAATGAAGTCATTCATCAATAATTCCAGCCTTATACCATATATCCATAACTCCAATTATTCTTAATTAGCAACTTTATTCACAAGTTCATGTCTAGTTCATCCATTTAACTTAAACAATGCCAAGATCACCTTAAGAACATGTAGGAACACAATATAATTACCCCATACAGTAGATGCAAGTCGAAATCTATGTTGTATTTAGCTTACAACAGCCCAATACACCCCGATCAATTTATATCCAAAACGACGGCTATAGTAGTGTCAAACATAATGACTAATCCATGTTTTTGACATTATATGGTGTTTCTCCATACTATTTATCCTCCAAAAACTCCATTTAATAGAACAAAATAGACAACCCAAAAGCTACACGAAACAGCCCAAAAACAGTCCATTACAAATCAAATAACTCGAACTCGCGGCTTCCGATCACCGTCCCGTGAGTTCTAACTATTATGAAATCAATTAATCAACCTTCCTTGATATTTAAGAGCTTAAAATCATAAAATTAAGAATTTTATTAACCATTAAATACCTTCCAAAAATCAAACTATGAAGAAAAAGAGAGGTGATATAGTGATACTTATGTTGCAAGGACCATTTTGATGTTATCGCTACTTGATTTCGTGCCCTGGATAATAATATTATTGAAAATACTTGTGGGGAGTTTGAGGGTGAGTTTGGGGGTGTTATTTGGTCGATGCCTCTGGAATAATGGAGAAGGAGACGAGATCGGGATGTAAATATCCCATTTTTTCCAAAAGTCAAAAAGGTGCCACTTGGCACCCTCGCATAGGTCCTCCTTCAGATGCTTACATCTTTTTATCCGGATATCGTATTAATGAACGGTTAAAAGTATTAGAAACTAAATTACAAGACCTTCAATTTGATATATAATATTCCCCCAAAATACCATATATAGCTTACGAAATTTATTTCTCAAAAAGCTCAATTACAAGGCAAATCCTTAGTCGGTTTTTCCGCAACTTAAATCCGATTTTTCTCAAAATTTATATTTCATAACCAAACATAATATATAGTCATATCATGGCTTTAAACACATTTAAATAATGATTAACAAGTCTCATATTCACCTTAACTTAACACTTCGGCAAACCTTTCTTTTCCTTGTAGAAAGACTTCATCCTTTTTGAGCTTACATTAGATAATCCTATAATGATAGTAACGTCTGAAGTACGGGATGTAACAACATGTACCCTTATAACTATTTATCCTTGCATAATAACTCTCAAAGGCTTGCAAAAAAAAAAATATGGGACGTAACACCATTAAATCACTTTATATATTTTCCAAGAGGATCTCATTTCTGAGCTTACATCAATGGACTTACGACGTAAATTTCACGTACATAAACATGGATTGTAACATTATTCCCCCTTTGGAATATTCGTCCTCGAATTTTGACTGATGCGCTTCTCATTCTCATACTATGGCTTTTGTGAATACTTTAATATTGTCCTTTGTCATCTAGGCAATTGTTCTATGAAGAAATCCAAAAACTAGGGCATTCCCCCCTTTAGGCCTATTCTCACCTCGCGACTTATGGCCGAATTTCTTCCAATCTCGTAACTTCGACTACCTTCTATGATGTATCCTATATGACTATGTCCTTTTATGCACGATTCTTCTCTTCTTTTTCCTCTAGCTTTTTGCCAATCTCTTGGCTTCACTTTGTGAATACATATATAGAACTATGACAAGATGTCCCTCTGGGCATATATAGGTATAATTAAGCTCTTCGCTTGGTACTTTTCTAAATGTACGACTATTGCTATATTTCGTTTTATAGCCTTGGTATTGTTACCGAGGTGTGCTACACAACTCTTGGTTACTTCCTCATTGCTTGTCCAATAACCTGCCGGCGCAACCCTGCCACATTAGGAATATATAATCGACCTCGATATCTGAGGACTTCCATCTTCTGTAATCTCAAATAGTGTCTTCTCCTTCTGGGGGGTTGTATCTCTATAATGATCTAGTACATGATCTGGTATTCTTGCATTTTAGTTAATAAAGAAGGGGTTGTCATATCATAAGTAGTAACTCCGGTACCACCTGAATCTAGTAATCAAGTTCCAGATTAGCTAGCTGATGAATCTCATAAGCTATCTCATTTTCTATGGCTATAAATATGATAGGTTATCCATAGATCTATCATTGAGGGTGTTGACTACTACATGCGCCTTCCCTGGATGATATAAAATATAAACATCATAGTCTTTCACTAACTCTAACCATCGCCTCGGATGAAATACATTGTCACTAAGGCTCGTATCTCATCGGGGAACATCTGAAGTGATTTTCTTGATGCACCTAGGGACGATACTATACTTCAATAACTGCATTTTCATAACATTCCAACATATTCATCTTATGAGGGCATTCTAATACCGTTCCATCCATGAAATCCCTTTTCTTTAAAGCATTACTCAATTGAAGGACCAAATGGCATTCTCTTAACTATCACAATTACACCCTTATTCTACTACCAGGGCAGTATTCCATCTCTTCTAATTGCTCCTGTTCTTAGACTCCTCTGAGTTCATTCAGAGTGTACCGAGCTTTCTATAGCTCATGGGAAGCATCATCCCTCTGGTTTTGACGGGTTTAATCCTGAGACCTTGCCTATTATTGTCACCTTCTCACTGACATTTACCATACTTACTTTTAAATCTCGCACAGTATCTTCTATCGATTTCATAACCTCCCTTCTACATTGGTGGAATTCACATCCTTACCTTAACGTTCTACTATAATACTTGCAACCCTGGTGCATACACAATCTGGTGGGAGCTTCGTATTAACGTCTTATGAGGCCGGTACTCTTCTAATTGCTTTATCGTATAGCCTTTATAGAATATGATTATTGTACTATCTCTTTTATACCTCTTCTATTAAAAGTGCTCCTGCTATGGTTTGAGTCACGATTTCTATAATAATCTGGGTCTAACAATCGGACTCATGATGTAACTTTCGAGCTTCCTCTTCCTTATCAGCCTTTAATTAAGCTTAGGCTATCTTCCGATCTTCAGCTTAGGGTATTAGCTATTACATTAGCCTTTCATGGACTCTATGTAGCATCCATGATATAATCTTCTAACAATTCAAGTCTTTGTCGGTGACGTGGACTTAATTCTTTCTTTTACTTATAGTAGAGTCTCCTATAGTTTTATGAATGTCAATATATATGCTGAATGGATATAACTCTGAAGTCTTAAGTGCATTCACAACGTAATTAAATCTGGATCATTGATTGAATAATTTCTTTCGTGCTTTCTCAGCATTCTTTAAATGTAAGCAATCACTTTTCCTGGTCGTTATGCCACTTGTTGCATGAATACTTAGCTTATTTTATTGCCCACTAATACTTGAATTTCCTATAACTCATATGATCTCAAATATCACTTCTGACCTCCCGTTCATTAATCACGATAGGTGCCACTTTCTTATGGAGTGTATACCATATTGTAGTGAGACTGTTGTTACAAGACCATTTCTCCTTTATATCATCATGCTTAAGTTGAAGCCTTTTTTCCTCAGCTAGTCTTTCTTTGTAGTACTTGAGGAGACCTTCTGGATCTTGTAAAGTTACGATCTTGTTATACTGTATACCCGAAGGAATTTTCGATATTCTTACTCGCCTACAAACATCCTTAGTTACATACCTTTGTGCCCTTGTGCTCGTATGGTTACTTCTAAACTCAGATTTTGATTGTCTCCTTAATGGCACTCTCCATTATTTCCGTAACACTTATACGGTACCTTTGGTAACCCAACTCCTATTTGAATATTTCTCAAGGTTATGACATCATGTCTGCGACACTGAATTTACTTGATTAGGATTCACTATGTTTATCTTGCATGATCTGTTGATTTTCTTATAACCTCTTATATAGCCATAACTTGGCTCTTCCTGAATCAACTACAAACTACTCGTTGGTCCATTCTCATATCTATATTCCGTATAATCTCCCTTTAGTTAATTACTTTGTCTTAAGTTACCTCTCGCACATGCTCCCTATATATCAAGTGTTCATTTCCACTTAATTATTAACATCATCGGGTGCGCAACCCTTACCGCTTCCCTCCGGCGTCATGCTTGCATAATGTTCTGGAGTCATATTATATCTATAGGATCTGAATAGATTCTATCTCATTCCTTTCACCCTTTTACCTCATTCCTCCTTTACTATTCCATAGTTACCTATTCATCTTGCCATTTTTTTCACATCTTCACTAACATCTTAATCGCCTTGCGGTAACCCCTCTATATCGGGGATAATCAAATTTATTACGCACAAGGGTGACACTTAGTGTAACTGGCACACATAGTCCCTTAAGCTTAACTTTGCTCCACGTGCTTGCTTTAGGGAAGCATCTTCCTAAATTAACCTTAAAGGTTATTCTTTTGCTGCCCATTCTATTATTGTCGGAATGTTATCTATCAAATTCTCATGATACCAACTATTATTAAATCTTTCAACCCCTAATTCATGTTCAGTTTATCTTGTTCACCAGTCCATACTGATTTCTAGTACTCTGGGGTCTAACCTTTCCTCCCGGTAATCACGTTGAAGTCACCAACTTATCTCGAAATAAGGATATGACTTTATGGCTTATAATCGTTTATTGCCTCAAGGCCTGTCACCTCTTGTATTTTCCTTCACTTGACTATGGACTCTGTCATCGTGCCATAATATTATTTACTATTATCACTCATATATCACATCTTACTTATGATGCTTCATTTACTCTCTTCTTATTCTCCGGATAATATATTTTTTGTCTTTCACTTTATTCTGAAAACTTCAACAAAAAGTTCTTTCTCTTTTAGCTCCCCTTTCTTTATCTCACTGGCTCTTCGGAATGCCTAACATTCTTCCCTTCTTTTTTTTACTCGGGCTTGAGCCATACTAAGCGAATATTTTTCCCTTCTAGGATCCCACTGCCTATCTTCTGAAATTGCTAAATGTTCTAGTACTCATATTTGACCGTACAATTCTAGAGTTCACCATCTGGGTATCTCACAAGAAGATATATTACCACATTTGCACTATCATTCGGAAACATTAGTTAATGATAACAATCCATCCAAAATTTTGGGTTACTCTAACCCGAACTGAATCTTGATATCACATTCTTCTCTTAAACTATATTTGTTATCTCCCATAGGGCACAACTGAGATAGGTGTGGCCAATTGTATATATCACCGTTAATATTGAAGGTAACACTAATACTTACATTGCTCTGCCAGAATTGTGAATACTGATAATCTTCATTAACTAGGTACCTCGTACCCTTCGTCATCTTGCTTGTTTTACTTACTGAAACTTGTGTCTACTTTCTGATTCACTTATTCCTTGTTACCATACGAGTAGATAGATATTCTTGCCTTAAGACTCCTTATCAAGAAGCTTACACATCTTAGTACACACATGATCTGCAGAAGACCCCACATTTGCTCGTCATAAGCATGATGCAAAAATCGAGTTCCTCTGACTCAACTCTTCCACAAATTCATTCAACCTCATACTAACTACCTATTTGGATGAGGTATCATTGTATTACGAATACAATAGAATTTAGAAATTTGAATTCTTACAATTGATCTCTACAACACGATCTAAAGTAAGAACAGAGAGTGACGATCCTAAATGCCCTGTAGCCTCCTCCTTATAAGTGTGGTGACAACACACACATAAACAAGACTCTACTAGACATGGCTTGTCGACTCCCTAGGACAGAACTGCTCTAATACCACTTCTGTCACGACCCAAACCGAAGGGCCACGACGGGCACCCGGTGCCTTACTCAACCGAGTACCAAAGTAACATATCTTTCTTATCATACTAGCACGTGTAAAATATCTAGAACCCCCGTCATGAGATAACAAGAATAAAATATAAGGGAATACTCTAAATATGACGACCCAACATGATATACAAACTTATACATGTGACATACGGGCCTATAAGGCCGACATGACCATTTGTAAACTCAACACATAGGCCAACAAGGCCATACAAGTATACATAAACCTGACATCTGTCTACAAGCCTCTAAGAGTACATAAAATCATAAAGGTTGGGATAGGGCCCCGCCATATCAATCAATACATATCCTAAGCATACTGACCAAATAGGCAACTCTGGAGCAAGTGGAGTGCACCAACACCTCCGCTAGGCTGATAGCCTACTAGGAGGAATGTCAACCTATCAATTGGGATCTGCGCGCATGAAACGCAGTGTCCCCAGGCAAAAGGGACGTCAGTACAAATAAAGTACCGAGTATGTAAGGCAGAAAAGCATAAACAAGAACAGTAATATAAAGAGAGATAGATGAGATACAACCTGGAACATCTGCGTGCCTCTGGGGGCTACTGACATGAAATACATAATACATATATATACATAAACTTTTAAAAAACATACGCCTCGATAGGCATCATCATCATCATCATATCGTACCCGGCCTCAAAGAGGACTCAGTAAAAATGTACCCAACCATCATAAGGCTTGGTAGAATCGTACCCGGCCACGTGGATCTCGGTAAATCCAACTGATCAGTGGTTGCGCAATAGGTGTCGTACCCGGCCTACTATATAGCGGCTCGGTAGAGTAAAATAGATACTATATATAATGCATGCTATACTCATGAAATTATGTTCTAAACCTTTTAGAGAGACTTAAGGTCGTTGCACCCTTGATTAACATTATGGAAATCATACCATCAATATGAGCTTCTATAGTATTCAAGGATCATACATACTTGCTTAAAATAACTTTATAAGAAAAGAACAACATGGGCAACCTTAGTTTCTAGGAGTAGATCCGTTATGAAATAGCGTATTCATTTCACTTTAGATCATGCCAAAAGAAAGAAAGAAATTCCTTAACATACCTTAATGGTGAGTCCTTAATACCTCCCAAGAACCTCTTCAAAAACTCAACTCAATCTACCATTGCATAAGGGGATTCAAAATCAATATTGAATAAAGGCTAAGTCTGCAACTTAAACTTGTAGCGTATTTTTATAAATTCGGGCAGCATCTCCACTGTAACAAGAGCCTCCTCCAATACCATATACCAACAACAATTACCAGAGAAATCCAACAATACATAATTATGAATAACAAGACACCATAAAATAACAACAAGTCATAACTATTTGACGACGAGCGACAAGCTCCAATTAAAATGTGTATACCCCATATCATCCCTTATAGACTTTTTAATTTAACTTAATAGTATCATTAACATGATAATGAAGTCATTCATCAATAATTCCAGCCTTATACCATATATCCATAACAAAGAAAACGATCCACAACTCCAATTATTCTTAATTAGCAACTTTATTCACAAGTTCATGTCTAGTTCATCCATTTAACTTAACCAATGCCAAGATCACCTTAAGAACATGTAGGAACACAATATAATTACCCCATACAGTACATGCAAGTCGAAATCCATGTTGTATTTAGCTTAGAATAGCCCAATACACCCCAATCAATTTATATCCAAAACGACGACTATAGTAGTGTCAAACATAATAATTAATCCATGTTTTTGCCATTATATAGTGTTTCTCCACACTATTTATCCTCCAAAAACTCCATTTAATAGCAACAAAATAGACAGCCCAAAAGCTACACGAAACAGCCCAAAAACAGTCCATTACAAGTCAAATAACTCGAATTCGCGGCTTCCGATCACTGTCCCGTGAGTTCAAACTATTTTGAAATTAATTAATCAACCTTCCTTGATATTTAAGAGATTAAAATCACAAATTAAGAATTTTATTAACTATTAAATATCTTCCAAAACTCAAACTATAAAGAAAAAGAGAGGTGATATTGTGATACTTACGTCGCAAGGATCATTTTGATGTTATCGCTACTTGATTTCGTGCCCTTGATGATAATATTATTGGAAATACTTGTGGGGAGCTTAAGGGTGAGTTTGGGGGTTTTATTTGGTCGAATACTCTGTAATAATGGAAAAGGAGACGAGATTGAGATGTAAATATCCCGTTTTTTCCAAAAGTAAAAAAAGGTGCCACTTGGCATCCTCGCATAGGTCCTCCTTCAGATGCTTATATCTTTTTATTCGGATATCGTATGAATGAACGGTTAAAAGTTTTAGAAACTAAATTCCAAGAACTTTAATTTTATATATAATATTCCCCCAAAAGACCATATATAGCTCACGAAATTTATTTCTCAAAAAGCTCAATTACAAGGCAAATCCTTAGTTAGTTTTTTCGCAACTTAAATCCGATTTTCTCAAACTTTATATTTCATAAACAAACATTATATATAGTCATATCATGGCTTTAAAAATTTTTAAATAATGATTAACAAGCCTCATATTTACCTTAACTTACTTAACACTTCAGCAAACCTTTCTTCTCCTTGTAGAAAAACTTCATCCTTTTTGAGCTTACATTAGATAATCCTATAATGATAGAAACGTCTGAAGTCCGGGGTGTAACAACATGTACCCTTATAACTATTTATCCTTGCATAATAACTCTCAAAGTCTTGCAAAAAAAAAATATAGGACGTAACATCATTAAATCACTTTATATATTTTCCAAGAGGATCTCATTTCTGAGCTTACATCAACGGACTTACGACGTAAATTTCACGTACAAAAACATGGGTTGTAACAATGTGGCTCCCGAAGATGCAACTCCTAAAGTAGATTAGGCCCTTAGGATTTTTTCTTTTTATTTCGTGTAAGGATCCATGTGGGTATTGTAAATATTTTTCATGTATATAAAAGAATTTCTTTTTTTTTTCTGCTCCATCTCTGATTTTCTATGAATTTTGCTTCATTTTTGTTTCGTGAAGAATTAGTTTTTGATGTCATAATATCAATAATCGAGTGAGCATCGTCTCAGACTCAGAGTAAAACAAACCCTTAGGTTTTTTAGTAATCGGCGGGCTATCTTATAATAGACTACCCCTTAAGGTTTTTTGGTGAATCCTCGAGCTATGATTAAGTCAATTTTGTGCGAGCTCGGGATGGTGGGACCCTTAGGTCCGAGTTGAGTGAGAACAAAGGTCTCGAACTCTAAATGTTTTGACCCTTAGGTTCTTTTAGGCTGGGTCGATATGGCTTTTTATGGCTATTATTTTCCCTTTTCGGCTTAAAAGACTTAGTAAAAATTTCTTTATGTTTGTGCTTTGGCATGCATCTTTTACCCATTGGATTTTTTGGGGGTTTAGTGTCGATCGAAACCCTTTTATTTTACTGGCTTAGCACAAGTTTGTATGTGAATAATTTGATACCTCTTGAGGTTTTTCGAGGGCTGATTTTATCGACGCCCTTTGATTATTTTACCAAGTTCAAAATGTTAGTCCCCGAGTATGATAGACTTGGCCTTAACGTCGAGGGACGCCTCTTTAAGGACTTAAGAATTTGAGTTTAGACAACTCGAATGTGTTGACTATCGATGATAGTCCCCGAGTATTCGAGGTGTATCTGCGCTTTGTCCTTTGGGCCGTTTCTCACATAATCACAAGTATGGAGCTCCTATAGTAGCAGATTTCTTTGAGACACAAAGTGTTTGATATAGAAAGAATGCTTCTTTGAATAATTCATACATGCGTACATGTTTTGCCGTTAGGACTCGACTATTCCATATGGACACAGTTCACCCGACCGTTTGATGCATTACAAAGTTTATCGAGGCCCTTTTTGGCGTGAAGTATTTTTCTCGAAGATATAACCTCCGAGGGTGATGCCCCCTAGTATTTGAGGTTTATTGAAAATAAGCCTTGGATACTATTGAAAATTCTCCTTAGGTAGCATATAGTTGTTGCCTCATTAAAAACCTCGCCGGCAAAACCCATTTGGGATAAAACCCGATCTAAGGGAAGAAAGTGCAACGCGTGCTTTAAAATCTAAGGTATTCATTTAGAAGGGTGCCCTCAACGTCTTTGATCGAACATCTGCAATGAGTTAGTCTTAAAAATAAATGGAAAAAAGGAGAAGGTCATACCTTAGCAATAATATCGTTTGGGTAGTGATACATTCCGGTTATTTGGAAATTGTTCGCCTCCCATCGTGCCAAGTTTCTAGGATCCTTTTCTAATTACTCCGATGAATTGATATGGTCCTTCCCAATTTAGGCCTAGATTCCCTTCATTCAGGTCTCGAGTATTGAGGGTGAATTTCCTTAGAACTAAGTCCCCGATTTTGAAGTGTCGAAGATTGGTCATTCTGTTATAATATATCTCGATTCTTTGCCTCTGTGTAGCCATTCGAACAAGTGCAGCTTCTTGTTTTTCATCTAATAGCTCGAGGATAGTATTCATAGCCTCATGATTTAATTCCTCCGATGCATGTAAAAATCTGGCGCTGGGTTCCCCAACCTCGACTGGAATCAAGGCCTCGGAGCCATATACTAAAGAGAACGAGGTTGCCACCGTGCTAGACTTCGATGTCGTTCGATATGCCCAAAGAACTTCGGGTAGAACTTCTCTCCATTTCCCTTTAGTGTCGTTCAACCTTTTCTTCAAGTTTTGAATGATAGTCTTGTTTATCGATTTGGCCTGTCTATTTCTGCTCGAGTGATACGGCGTTGATAAGATCCTTTTTATTGTATGCTTCGAGGAACTCCGTTACTTTATTGCCGATGAATTTCTTTCCGTTGTCACATACGATTTCGGAAGGTATCCCAAATCGACAGATGATGTGGTCCTAGATGAAGTATATAACTTCTTTTTACCTAACCTTCTCGAAGGTTGTGCTTCCACCTATTTAGAAAAGTAGTCAGTCATAAACAAAATGAACTTAGATTTACCTGGGGCCATTGGTAAAGGACCGACGATGTCTATTCCTCATTTTATGAAAGGCCATTGGGACAGAACTTAATGAAGTTGCTCTCCGGGCTGATGAATCAGTGGTGCAAACCATTAACATTTATCACATATCTTAATGAACTCCTTAGTGTCTCTTTCCATGCTATCACAACAATATCCTTCTCTAACAATTTTGCGAATCAAAGACTCTGCGCCGAAGTATTTTCCACAAATGCCTTCATGGATCTCTCGTAAAACATAATCGGTGTCCCCCTACCCTAAACATACCGCCAATGCCCATTGAAAATCCTTATATATAATGTTCCATCTTCATCCAATGTAAACCAAGCATCCTTGGTTCATAAATCCCTTGATTCTTTATGGTCCTATGGGAGTTTCCCATTTTTTAGATATTCAACATACTTATTCCTCCAAATCCAAGTCAAATTTGTAGAATTTATCTCGGCACGACCCTCCTCGACTATAGATCTCGATAATTGGACGACAGTCCCCGAGATAATATCATCTTCCTCGAATGATGACCCCACGTTTGCAAGTGCATCGGCCTCACTGTTTTGTTCTCGAGGTACATGCTCTAGAGTCCACTCCTTGAAGCAGTGCAAGCTTACCTATAGCTTGTCCAAATATCTTTGCATCCTATCCTCTCGAGAAGCTTTTGTTTACTTGGTTCATCACTAACAGAAAATCGCACTTAGCTTCAACGACTACTACTCCCAAGCTTTTAGCTAGCTCGAGACCTGCAATCGTGGCCTCATACTCGCCCTCATTGTTAGTCAACCTAGAAATTTTGATAGATTGTCTAATAGTGTTACATGTAGGTGGCTTCAAAACGATGCCAAGCCCAGACCCTTTCATATTCGAGGTGTCGTCCGTAAAGATGGTCCATACCCCCGATGATGTACCCGATTTTAGCACAAGTTCTTTCTCCACTTCGGGTACAAGGCTTGTCATAAAATTGGCCACGAAGCCAGCTAATATTTGAGACTTGATGGTCATTCGGGGTTGATATTCGATATCGTACCCGCCAAGTTCGACGACCCATTTGGTTAATCGGCCCGATAACTCGGGCATATGCAAAATATTTGAAGAGGATAAGTGATTAACATACATATGGGGTTACACAATATGGCTTTAACTTTCTAGATGTGCTTATTAATGCAAGTGCCAGTTTCTCTAAGTGTGGATACCTAGTTTCAGCATCTCCTAAGGTTCGACTTACGTAATAAATAGGAAACTGCGTACCTTGCTTTTTTTGAACTAGTACACCACTTATCGCTATTTAGGACACATCCAAGTATAAGTACAACTTCTCTTATGCCTTCGGAGTGTGGAGCAAAGGCGGGCTCTATAAGTATCGCTTCAATTCCTCCAGTGCTTGCTGACATTCTAGGGTCCATGCGAAATCATTTTTCTTTTTGAGGAAGGAAAAAACCTATAACTTCGATCTGATAACGTCGAAATAAATCGCCCAAGGCATCTATCCATCTGGTTAGCCTTTGTACGACTTTCACAATATCTACAACGGTTATATCCTCGATGGCCTTAATCTTATAAGGGTTGATTTTCATTCCCCGATATGATACCATAAAGTTGAGAAATTTGCCTGAGCCGACCCCGAAGGGACATTTTTTGGGGTTAAGTTTCATGTTGTACTTCGTCAAGATTTCGAGTGTTTCCTACAAATGAGTCAAATGGTCATCTGCACACAGGGACATAACTGGCATGTCATCAATATAAACTTCCATTGACTTACCTATTTATTCTTCAAACATCTTATTTACTAGGCGTTGGTAAGTAGCTCTTGCATTTTTTAGCCCGAAGGGCATTACATTATAACAATATGTTCCAAACTTAGTGATAAACGAGGTCTTCTCCTAGTCCTCCGGGTTCATCTGAATTTGATTGTACCCGGAGTAGGCGTCGAGAAAGGTAAGGATCTCGTGGCCAGCCGTGGTATCGATCATGCGATCGAAGTTAGGCAGTGGAAAGGAGTATTTAGGGCATGCCTTGTTTAAATCCTTGTAATCTACGCACATTCTAAGCTTGTTCCTTTTTTTATGGACTACAAATGCATTTGCTAACCACACGGGGTATTTACCTCCCGAATGGACCCTATTTTAAGAAGTTTAGTTACCTCATCCTTTATGAATGTATGCTTCACCTCGGACTAGGGCCTTCTTTTTTGCTTCACCGATTTGAATCTGGGGTCGAGCTTAACCGGTATGTTGTTATTTCTGATAGGATCCCTGTCATGTCTAAATGGGACCAAGCAAAATAATCCATATTATCGATAAGGAATTGAATGAGTTTTTTCCTTAGTTTGGGGGGTAATCCCATTCTAGGTATACCTTTCTTTCGGGTAGGTGCTTGATTAGTATCACCTGTTCCAACTCCTCGACCGTAGACTTGGTTGCATATGATTCTTCTGGAACAACGAAAGTTCTAGGAGTAAGGAAATCCTCTTTTTCTTCTTCTTCGATTACCTGTTTCTCCAATTCGGTCAAGGCTGGAGACGGTGATTGCTATTTGGAGATCTGCTTATCCTTGATGCTTGATTTTTCGGAGGTCGAAGGTGCTGATATTGGCATCATCTCATTGACTGCAAACATTTCTTTTGCTGCGTGTTGTTCCCCCTAAATTGTTTTCACACCATCCATTATTGGGAATTTCATCATTTGGTGAAGGGTAGATGGTACTGCCCTCTTGTTATGGAGCCATGACCTCCTGAGTAGTGCATTATATCTCATGTCGCTTTCGATGACATGGAACTTTGTATCTTGGATGGGCCCAGCCACGTTCACTGGCAGGGTTATTTCCCCTTTGTTGTTTCACTTGCCATGTTAAAGCCGTGTAGGACTCGAGATGCAGGCATAATTTTGTCCTGCAGGCCGAGCTGCTCTACGACCCTTGATCTGATTATGTTTGCTGAGCTACCTGGATCCACTAGAACACGTTTTACTTGAATTTTATTTAACAAAATAGAAATTACCAGTGGGTCGTTGTGCGGATGAGAAATGCCCTCCGCTTCTTCGTCATTGAGCGATAGGATGCCCTCGGGCACATAACTCTGAGTTTGCTTTTCTCTGGTAATCAACAACTTGGTACGTTTGAATATAGGCCCTTGTGGAATATCGACCCCGCCTACAATCATATGAATTACATGTTGCAGCTCTTCTAATCATTATTTCTGTTGGCGTCTCTTTCTCTAAATTATTAGCTCGATCATTGATACTCGTTGAACAATCGAGCTACCTCCTCCCTCAGTTGTCTGCAGTTGTCGGTCATATGGCCATACGTGCCATGATATTTACACATCTAGATTGGATTTCTTTGAGAAGGATTGGTTTGTATAGGTCTGGGCCACATGGTGTCTTTGATCCTTCCAATAGCCAATACGATTCCAGATGCATCGACACTAAAATTATACTCCGATAACTAAGGTGCTTCTGCAGGATCGGTATGTTCATCAGAACCATTCTTACTCATAAGTCCCCGAGGATTTTGACCTCGATCATTTCTTCAGTCATTGCGAGGTAGATTACGCCCCGAACCATTATTTCATCGATCTGCAACATATGGCTGATACCGTCTTTATTCGACCTTGGTTCCCTGACGGCATCCCTTGGGGCCTTAACTGCCAATCTGTTTGGATGAACTGAACCCGAGGGGCTCCTAGCTGGTTGTCCTCGACCCTAATCTTCAATTGATAACAATTATGCACATCTTCCCAAGTTACAGCTGGATAATCGATCAGATTTTGCTTCAACTATCATGACGCTATCGAACCCCGCTCATTCAACCCCTGAGTAAAAGCTTGAACGGCCCAAACATCTATGACTGGTGGTAATTCCATTCACTCCATTTGAAATCGAGATACGAACTTACTTAGCATTTTATCACCCCTTTGTCTTATCTTAAAAACAAAATGATTTCCTTGTTGCGACCTTTATGGCCCTGGCGTGTGCCTTCACGAAGGCATCTGCTAACATAGCAAACGAATCGATGGAATTTAGTGGCAAGTTGTGGTACTAAATCATTACTCCCTTTGATAAAGTTTCTCCAAATTTTTTCAACAAAATCGACTCGATCTTATCATCATTTAAGTCATTTCCTTTAATCCTGCATGTGTATGAAGTGATATGTTCATTAGGATCGTTCATCCCGATGTATTTAGGTATATCTAGCATACGGAACTTCTTAAAAATGGGCTTCGGAGCCGCACTCCAAGGAAATGGCTTTTGCACGAACTTCTTGGCATCCAAACCTTTCAAGATCGGGGGTGCCCATGGTATTTGATCAACACAAGAGTTGTATGTCTCCACTTTCTTGTCATTATCTTCAATTTTCTTCTCTCCCAACTCGATTCTTTTGGTGAGCTCCTCGAGCATCTTCATGATTTCAAGATCAGTCTCTGATCCATTACCGCTCGATCTTTTTGGCACCGGCTTTGTATGGTGAGTGATTTCTGGTTCGACCACACTTGGAGTTTTATGCTGACTTCGAAGCTAATCGATAGCAACCTATTTAGCTTGTGGCATCTCGAATATTACTTGGAGGCTAACTCCCCCATCTCCTATACCATGTGTTCCTTGGCCACCAGATCAGACTTTCCCTCGTACATTTCCTCCTAGGTCTGCGCCTAAATCTTCATTCAAAGTGATGTGTGGACTAAAATCGACTTGTTCCATAATCGACACTTCCCCAGGGTTAATCAGTAGTACACCGGCTCCCGGAGCAACTATATTGTTGTTTCCCCCGTGAAATCCTAGACCATCATCGCCATGTACGAGTGCGTTTTGTGAGTTTGACATGTCTTAGCCCGAGAACAAAAAATTCTTGACAAGAACAAGTGTGAAAATAACGTGTGTTACCAGAATCAGTACTGAAATAATCACTTTTATCTTTATCCCCACGGTGGGCTCCAAATTGTTTACCCTAAAATTCGAGTAACAATTAAATTTGTATTGATGTCTTAAAGATATGTGATTTAATCCAATACTAATTGATAAACAAGGAGTCTATAAATCAAAGAGTAAGGCAAGTCATACCAGTCGTGTAAGCAGACATCGACCTCGAGCAATGGCGACCTCGAGGTAGGTGGATAAGACCAATAAAATAATAAGGCAAATCAGATGAACAGTAAGCAAGAAAGTAAAATATGTATATTCTTCTCTCAATGATTGATGCGTTACAAATGATTAGGGTCCCCTTTATATAGTGGGCGAGACTAAATAAGGTACAATTCTAATTGTAGTAGGGAATCTTATTATATAGTTGTCTAACCGTCTAGTATAAATCCGTTCTGAATTTTACGCCGTGATCCTAGGGCAGCTGGGGGAATCTCACTCTTTCTGTTATGAAACCATAACGGTATTATCTCGAGGTTGGTCATACTTGACCTCGGTGTTCATCAAGCACTTTGATCTTCGAGTCTTGTACTCCGCCCTCAGGCTCGAGCCTGGTCCATTTTGAACTTGTTCTCTCCTATGACCCTCGAGATCACGAAATCGATCATACCTGATGGAAACAAAATCATCTTTCTCATACTTAAATTTTAAGCATTGGAATAAAAAAAATAAAAAAATCGCACTTTACTGCATAAATCCATATTCAACCTTTTTTTACCTGTAAAAATTGACAATATGGATACTCTGTCCCGCATACAATAGTGTGCTTTTCTGTATACCTGAGTGATAGGAGGTCTAGCTCATCGCAGTTTTATTAAAACATAGTCTTATGGTACGTGCATTGTGCGTGTATCACATCTTCGTGAATACATACTTTTTAAAAATTACATAAATATTATATTAACTAATTACATTTGAGTTATAAAAAAAAGGTAAGAAAAAAATATGAGTTCCTGAAAAATGATGATAATTGATTTTATTCAACAATTCAATAAATGAGAAACAATAATAATATAGAAGTTCTAAATCATCTTAGTCAATATTTTTAACTTAATATTTATGTATATCAAAAGTTGTCATGATTATTTTTTATTTTCATCGAGAACACATAAACTTTTGAAGATTTTTTTTTTTTTTTCTGAAATCTTCTTGAGAAGTATAGATTCTTAAATTCATTCTAAAAACACTTATAGGATCATCTACCTAATAATAGATATTTTTCTTTTTTTATGACAAGCAAAATAAATTTATTTCATTCTTTAGTCAATAAAAATATATTATAGAAATTATAAAAAAACAAATTAACTTTGAAAATTTGGCCAAATAGGCTCTATCTTGGAGAGACGGATGTCGAACATTAGCAATGAGATTAGGTCTTATATTCAGTTGGAAAAGTCATTTAGATGCTTACGAAATTACGAACATATTTTAAATCCGTAGCAATTAATCGAATTTATATTCTAAAATATAAATTTTAATGACGTCCTTTTCCTAGCATCTCCGAAAATTAGGCCAGTTTTATTTACTCGGTAGTTTAGTCATACACACTATTAACTGTAATGTGTTACTTTTTATATGAAATTTGATTAATCGTATATATTAAGTCTCATGTTTCTGATTTTATGCAATTCTTTCTTCATTAGAAAATTATATGTTTATAGAAAATAGACATGCCAAATACGGATATTTTTCATATAATATACAAAATACATTTATAATATAAATATAGTACTTATAAAAAACTACAAGAACATCATTCAATATAATTACAGATTTGAATTGGTAGCTTGATCACTATGTAAAAACTAAAAAACCACAAGAACTTTTAGCACTACAAAAATCTTAAAAGACTTTTATTATCACAAAACTCTTAGAACAACCTAAATGTTAGAAAATTTACTACAAGTATTCCTTTTTCCCTTTTAACTACAGAAAATTTGACCTCTTTAAGTAGCATATTAAATAATGGATCTCCTACTTATTGTCTTATTTTTTTTCATTTTTTAACCTACGAAAGGTTTACTGGAAAGCTTGACTTTCCTACTTCTTCTCTTATTCTTAATTTTTCCTCCTTTTTTAAAATTCATTTGTTTGTGTTTTCAATTTTATCCATTATAAAGTATATTTACGGAGGGTAAAAAAGATGAATGACATTTCACTAAGAGTCTTTGTGCTTTTAATATAGTATAGATAGGAAGAGAAGTGCAAATCGTGGTATCTATTGTAGTTTTTGATTTTTTTTTTACTTAAATTAGCTTAGTTTAATACTAACTAAATCTGATAGAGTGAGTAATTAATGTTAACTTTAAGGTTTCACATATTAATATTGATGATAACAAACTAACATAATTATTAATCAAATAACATTTACTTGTGGTAATCTTATTTTGCACATGTTTATTCAAGAAGGAAAATACTGGTAAAGATCTACACAAATATGGGAAAGAGAATATCATGTGAAAAATTTATCAAGAAAGATTATTTTTAGAGATTTAATCTCCAAGCGTCATAAAAGGAATACTATTAGAAAGTAAAATTTCAAATATTGAATGGCTTACTATAATATGAGAAAAAGAATCTACGGACATTATGGATGGAAAGTTTTTCAACATCTTGAAAGGAAAGTTGCTAAAATCATGGGGAATATCTATTATTTTGTGGAAGGGAGATACTATATGGTAGAGATACTACAAGGCCAAGGAAGAATATATTTTTTATGGAAAGAAAATATATTATGGGTATAGTATAATCTATATTATGGAAAGAGATTATTTTTCAAGATCAAGAAAGGAATCAAAGATATATTGAGATCTATCAGAAAAGGAAAGAAGTACGAGGACGCTAAGGAAAAGAATCTCAAAATGCACTTCCAAATGAAAGAAGATTTGCACGGTACTTAATATTCAAGAATCAAGGATTTTATTGTTCCGGAATAAATAAGGAACCTTCAAATAATAATGATCCTACAAAGAAGGAAGATTTGAGAAAGCTAAGTCAAATGAACAATACTGCAAGAAAGAAAATTCCTCCGGTACACATGAAAACATCCAAGTTCATATGAAGACTTGATGGCTTACATGGAAAGAATCTTTTATACAAAAAGCATTAAATGATATGGCCTTGATTTTTGGAATTGTAAAGAAAAAGATCTCTCTTTCAATATCAGACTTAATCAAGACATGGATCGAGATCATATTCAAAAGAGCAAGAAGCAGTAAAGGAAAGTTGAAGCAGCAACAAATGAAATCCTTTTCCAAAATTAGAAGACCGCTGCAATAGCATATTCAACGACCAAGTAGAAAAGAGAAAGCACCTGCAACAACAAACTTACGCAACCTTCTATACAATTGTCTACCCAACTACAAGTTCTTTGTTCTACTTTTAACAAGCATTGTAATTCACTTTTAGATTTACTGTGTACACAAAAGAGAGAAGAGAGAAAGAAAAATATTGGAGAGGAAGTGTGTCCGAGAGGTTGTATCATTGTTCATTTCTTAGGTGAGCGAGTGAAAACCAACCCTGTAAACATTGGTGGTGAACGTTGAAAATCACACAAGTTGTACTAAACCCAAATTACAAAGAGCTCAAGAGATAACATCTTTGCAACCCAAGGAGACTCAATTAGGATACCACATTGGTTCCGTACCATATAAAATTTCTGGTGTCATTTATTTTACTGCGCTCATATTTTATTGTACACCTTAGGGGTAGTTTGGTATGAGGTATAAGAAGGTATAAGGGTGGTATAAAAATTTAATACTACCTTAATATTCTGTTTGGTTAGCAAACCAGGTATAAGTTATCCCGGTGTTAATTTTAACACTGGGATAACTTATACCTCATAGAAGGTGTGGTAATTAGCACCGGTATAACTTATACCTTCTTCTTAGAAATTATGCAATTGTCATTCTTAACACAACATACCAAACAATGAATAAACAACAATCCCAGCATAATTAATCCCAGCATAACTTATCTCAATATAACTTATACCGGCATAACTTATACCGGTATAAATTATATTCCAACCAAACGACCCCTTACTGTTTGTTGTGAGTAGTATTTATTTAAATTGAAGTACTAATAGTTTTGGTGCAGGCTGTCTCGGCATAAGTCGACTAGATTTGAAAAGTAATCGACTAGAAATTTAAAAAGGTTACAATTCATGCCTCTTGTACTTTCAATTGATAGATAATAATACGAGCATGTTGGACATTACAGGTTATGCTCGAGATACAATATTCAATATGCAATATACAATATACAGATACATTATAACTTGGCCGTTGCAAGTTAAGCAGGCCTTAAATATATTTTTGAGTTTAATTTATTACGACTCTTTGGATTCAATAATCGCAAATCTTCCGCAACTACACACAGAATAACTCACAATTTCTTTGACACATTTGGCCTCTTTTTTTCTATGTTCCCAACAATTTTGGAAATGAGTAAAATCAGAATTTAATTTTCATTGGAAGTGCAATCAACTGTTCATGAACTAGAGCTTGTTTAATTAAAAACAATCTCAAAATTTTAAGAGGCTTGTTAGAAATTTTAGAACTTCTTTAATTAAACCAGTTCCAGAATTTTAAGAGACTTATTAGAATTGAGAGCTTCTTTAATTAAATTAAGCTTAGAATTTTAATAGTCTTAATAGACATATACCTATATATACACCCTTTTTAGTCTGTCTTAGTTCACTACTACTCAATTTGTTCATTACATTGGCCTGAATTTTGATAAAGTATAGAAGCAAAGATGCCATCAGGTGCAAAGAAGAGGAGAGCTGCTAGGAGGAAACAACAAGAAGAGGCTCAGGCAAAACAAACTGATGGTACTTTTTTTGTTCTTAAAAAGTTTCATTCTCTATCTTTTCAAAGAATTTTGATCTCTTTGCACTGACAGTGTTAAAAATATTTACAATCAGTTCACTTATTAGGTAATTAAAAGTAAATCTCTTGGTAAATAGCAATTGCTGATCTCGTAAAAATGGTAAACTAAAATGCTACTACACCAATTGAAAAGTTGGCTAAAGGAGCTGTTCTGCATGCAACAGCTTCTGTTGACAAGGAATTGGAAGAATCCAATCAGTCCATTGTAGAAGTTGCTGATGAAACTAAGGTTGCAACTGTAGATGATAATGCGGTCGAAGAAAATGAATTTCCCTTGTTGAATATTGTATCCAATGAGGACATTAATGTAGTGTCAAATGATGTACCAGTTGTGTCTCATAATGCTGGCTGTCTTACCGAAAGCAAAGAGTCTGGTGAAAATTTGAACGAAAATGAATCTTTGGGAGTGGTGTCTGATGATACTAAAGTAACAGAAATCACTTCTCCTAGTGTGTGTGTGTCCAATGATAGTAAGGAAACAGAGCTATTGACTGGGGAACCTAAAGATATAGTTGAGAAGGATGAAGATTCATTGTCTTATTCCATGTCACCTGAAGAGATGTGGGAGAAGTTCCATGATCTGTTGTCTGAAACAGACACTACGATACTGGACTATGATGAAACCCGAGGAGGATTCTTTCTTCGAGAGGCTGAGTTACCAGTTGTTGTAGCCCAGCCAACATCAAATGAAGATGTTAAGGAAATTGCTCCTAATTCTGCAGAAAATACTGTCTGCTCTTCTGCTGAGATTATGTCAGACTCTGAGGAAACACAGGTCGTGTCCACAATCGCTGTCTCTCCAGCTACTGAGAATCAGGCTCACGTTGTATCTCCTGTGGTACATTTCAGTAGTATTTTTTCTATATTGTGAAGACCTTGTGCTACCTTCTTTAGGTTTTCACTGAGGTGAATAATTTTGTTGATTTGATTTTTGGTTTATTATGCAGCCTTGTAACCCTGAATGCACTGCTATAAAGAAGTCTGTTGAAAATTTGATGGCAAGGGTGGGGGAGTTTGAGAGTTCAATGCATACCTTTAAAGAAGATCTGCAGAAGACACTGGACAAGCTGAATGCTTATTCATTTTGAGCTAGATGTTGTTCAAGATGTTTCTATCTCTTAGTTCTAAATAGAAGTCTGTCTTTGCTTGACAAAGCTGCTTAATAGCTTATTTTTCTGCTTTATCTTATTGTTATCCTGCTTTCTACTTTCAGTAATGCATTTCTTATGGTCTGGTTATCATAATGATTCAACAATAGTAACATATTGGAACCTTTCATTTCTCAAACTTCTGCTTAAGTGCTGTGGTAAAGATTCCCTACACCTATCCGTGTAACTATAAATTAATATGTTACTAGGATATTTTTCTCTTTATCTGTATCTTGCCTCAGTGAGAGTGTATAATATATCCCTTAGAGGTGTATTATGTAACAAATCAAAAATAATAATGTAAGGATTTTCTTAGAATGTCAATAAGAATATGTTAACATAGTGAGGACACTAATTGCATTCTTATGAACGACAGTGACATTTAAAAAATAAAGCAAAAAATCTAGAGGTGATCAAACTTTACTGTCTATAAAATATTCTATTTGATGACATCTAATTAAAAACAAAAATAGAATATTTAGTTTAATAATCTACTTCAATGTTCATGAAATGAACAAAGAAAATTAACAATCAAAAAT
The DNA here is from genome assembly GCA_026770625.1 of Nicotiana glauca. NCBI lineage: Eukaryota > Viridiplantae > Streptophyta > Magnoliopsida > Solanales > Solanaceae > Nicotiana > Nicotiana glauca. Next base: position 41,247 of record MU780159.1, on the reverse strand, counting down.
ACCAATGGCTCAGTGAGAGGGCATAGCTACCAAGGTGCTTTCTCATGATGTGTTACTCAGGTCAGGTAGAACTTTTATTGGTAGAAACAATTGGGAGATTAGGCATAGAATGCATCAGGATGTGAAGGAACGTTTATTATTATTTTGGTTATGACATCATGGAACTTGGAATGTTAACAATCAAAACTGATTTGTGCAATCTCCCTGCTAACCTGAACATACATCTACTATTTGCAATCTCATTCTGTAAGGGCCTTTCGTTAAAGTCACAGGTTCAACCAGTTGACTTCCGCTTATTTGCACTGTAATCTTGCAATTCCTAATATCCAGAAAAATCATTAGGAAGTCCAGTAGATAGACCAAGTGTGCAGAACTAGAGTTTAAACGGGGATTTTCCGTCAGGATGCTTTCTTTCCACCGCATGGTTTTGGTTCCTTTGTAAGCATTCTTGGTGCGATTGCCATTGACATGAGCTCTTGAATCAGAAGCTTGCAGGCATAAGGAATATACACCTACACATTTCAGGCATGTTAAGGAAGATCAGCAAAAAGTATTAAGGTCTTTTAACAAATTGGGTGTGTGCACAATTTGGGGAGCTGAACAAAGGTAGCAAAAGGAGGATTGTACCTGAACATTATCAGTTTTGTTCCTGCAAGATCTGCACTCAAATGACATCTTTTTTAGATTAGCAATTGCAATTAAACCACATTGCTGGCATACATGTACTCTGTAAGCATCGCTTTGATCAAATAGCCTCTCTTTGAGGAAATGTGCAGCCCCATGTGCGATCATACAGTCACGCTCCATCTCCCCAAATCGTAGGCCTCCATCCCGAGATCTTCCTTCAGCAGGCTGTCTAGTGAGAATCTGCACAGGACCACGACCACGAGAATGGATCTTATCATCCACCATGTGCTTCAGCCTCTGGTAATAAGTTGGCCCCAAGAATATCATTGCGGTCAATACACGGCCTGTATGACCATTATACATTCTCTCAAAACCACGCATCTGATAACCACACCTGTGCAGAGCTTTGCTGATATTATCCACCTGAAAGTATTAAATGGTTAGTTCATTTTTGTAACCTGTCTCTGTGAAGGAATCATCAATCATATTCAATAATAAGTCCTAATCCCTTACTTTTGTTAGATAAACCAATAGTTCATGAACCTCCTGGCACATTCTTTCATCTCTAAATATAGTACTAACTCAAACACATTTTTCTTTCATTATTATATAAATCTGAAGATGTGTATTGTTTCAATTGCATTTACAATTAAGAAGTCTTTATTTTCCAAAAGTGACTTCCTGAACTTACAGTAACATCAGTAAAAGGGGTAGCATCTCCTTCCTTTCCCATGTGAGCAGCAACCTTCCCCATAATACACTCAACTAGCTGACCAATTGTCATACGAGAAGGAATGGCATGTGGATTCACAATGATATCTGGGGTGATGCCTTCAATGTTCCATGGCATGTCTTCTTGTGTATAAGTCATTCCTATCGTTCCTTTTTGTCCATGCCTGCTGCTGAATTTATCTCCAATTTGTGGAATTCTGACAGATCTCATCCTTATTTTTACAAATCTCAGTCCATCTGCATTTGTTGTCAAAAGAACCTACATAAAGCAAGGAAACAACTGATTAACAAGATAGTTAACAAATGATTAAAACTGAAAAATAAAGGCAAACAAGAAATATGGAGAAAACCATCACAATTTTTTTTTAAAAAATTCTCATTCTGAAGAGTTTCCCCTTAATAGGGAAAGGACTAGGAAAACTGAAGCACAATTAAATGTATAGGGATTAGGGACCTGATCCACAATTCCAGTTTCACTATGCCGTAGACTTGTACTGTGGTCTTTTCGTGTGTATCTTGCTGGTTGTCCCTGAGCATCATCTTGAGAAATGGGTGTGGTCTTTCCAATTATAACATCATCACCAGAAACTCTTGTTCCCTAGCATCAGCAAAAAATTATCAGAGATCAAAATTTTAAGCACATCTCAGTGAAGCAGAATGATGAATTGGTGTTTGCTAGTAATACTAACAGGAGGCGCAAATCCATCATCATCTAATTTATCATAGGATCCATGTCGCATTCCCTGCAAGAATTTATAACCATAATCCAACATTATACAAATAGAAAATAGATTTACTCTTTTAAAAAGCACAGCTATTATTTATACTATTTCCTTTCTTTATTTGTCCAAATGTCTTTTAGAAAGAGGGATGGAGTCTGGAGGAAGATAGTGACCAATAGAAAAGCCAACCATGGTATTTTCTCTATCAGGACGCCCAAAATCCTCTTTAACAAGCGTTCCCATCTTTTTCTCTTCATCTCTATTGACGGAAAAAGGAGACAGGAGCTTGATCAGCGAAAGAAATAGCAGATTATATGAAGTAAAAAAGAGACTTTACATACCTATATGAACGAAAAAATAGAGAGCGGAAGAAGCCACGATCAATTGAAGATTGATTCATGATGACAGAGTCTTCTTGGTTATAGCCAGAATAGCAGGAAATGGCAACAATGGCATTCTTTTGCAAATCCAACAGGAAAAGATATGATCACTATAAAGCAAAAAAGTTAAGAATGAAGGCAAGCAATAAGCTGGTGCTTAATTACAATGCCAGCAGGAAGCTGCCTGAAATGCAAATGCTCCATAGCACGTGTAGTAACAAGAGGCTTCTGCGGATAATACAGTACATAGGCCAATGTATCCTGTATGTAGCATAAGCGAGCAATTATCAAGAATCAGAAAAACTATAAAACACTTGGAAGTGATAAACTGAAGAATAGAGGAAAGCTTGCAGCAGTAGATAGAAAGTATCTCACCATCCGAAATTGGAAATTGGTGACATAAATCCCCATTGCTTGTTTTCCCATAGCTGATTGGTATGTGTTACGAGGGGACTGCATCATGTTGATTATAGACAATATAGCAGAAGATAAGGAAGGGGTTTAAGAAAGGAAAAAGGATGCTAGTTGATAAGACATTTAGATATTATGGGGAAACAGTCTTGAAAAATTTATCAAACAAATACCACAAAACATAAGATTCACCTGGTTATGGTCAGGAAATGGTATGATAGAAGCGCATACTCCCAATATCAAAGATGGATGGATTTCACAGTGCGTGTAGGTTTCAGAATAAGCCTCTTCTGGGTTCAGCCTTGAATTTGTAAGATCCTAAAAGGTTTACCAGGAAAATCGCTTTATAGAAATTTCAAGTCTAAGACCACTAAATTTACTTCTGATTGACTTAGAAGCACTTGAAACTCAAGAAATGGATGATTATGCTTCAAAAGAAGCAGGCCAGCAGCAACATTTCTTGGTCATCATTAGGAAGTAATACATTGTAAAGCAACATCTACAGCTCATGACTTCTTACATTTATGGTCATTGCAATCATTGTAGTCTCTTCTTCCTCTGTATCAACATACTCAATAAATCCTTTTGCCACAAGATCATGCCAGCCAGAATCTTCAGATGACTCCTGAGATCAGCACAAGCTAGGTCAATGGGACTGAGGGATTATAGAATGATTCAATCTTGCTAAATAGTACATACCCTCATCTGCAATGCGATAATATCCTTCTTCTTTATTATTAACTTCTTTTTCTCCACAATGAATAACGGCCTACTACAGCGTCCATAATCTGTATATAGCCGCAGTTCCTTTAAATTTATATTGCGCACAACTCCAACTTCAGTATTAACGTCAACCTAATGAGAACAAGAGTTCAAATTCTCATAAGTCAATATCTAAAACTTGCAGGAACAATCATCACTCAAGTGTATGATTGTCAACAAACTACATAAAAAAGAGAAGAAAATAATGTAGTAGCAAAACCTGTCTCCTCAGCTGTCTCAGTGTCCTAACCAATAGATCTGGATTACGATGAATGCCAACCCAACAACCATTTACAAAAATCTTGGTAGATTGGGGAATAACCGCTGGAGATATTTCCTAGAGTAAAAGAATGTCATAAACTTGTGAAAAAACTAGAACCTGAGATCCATGAGCATCTTCCAGGAATGGCCTACCTCAAAATTTTCAGTACTCCACTCCTCTAGAAACTCCAAAATTGGATTTGCTGCTGATCCTACTGTTATGTACACCATTAGTGCAAGGTTCTTTACCAGCCCACATGCCTGACATATCACCAACAGACATAATGTTGCATAGTGTTCTAATTATCATTTGAATCAATTACTAAATGAAATCATGTATCATGTTACTTGTCCTTCAGGCGTTTCTGCTGGACACATCATTCCCCAGTGAGAATTGTGGAGTTGCCTAGGTTTTGCCAGTTTACCTGGTTACCAAGTATAAGAGACTGGTGACAAAGAAACCACCGAAAGAACAAATGAAGTCAATTCTAAGAGCAAGAGAAAATTACCCTCGCGCCCTATTGGTGAGTTCAATCTACGCAAGTGAGAAAGAGTAGATGCAAATGTCAAACGATTCAAAACCTGTCTAAGCATATGCATATAAAAGTGAACCAACAGAAAAAGATGAAAAAGAAAAAAGTCTATACAAGTGATGTTAATATGATCAGAGAAAAGCTCACCTGTGAAACTCCTGCCCTTGTACCTGCTGCATTTGCTTGTCCCCAGTTCCCAGTAGCAAGAGAATACTTAAGTCCACTTGTAATTGTTTTTGCTTTAATCGCAAATTGCAAATTCACATCCTTTCCACTGTCAACACACTGACTTGCCCACAAAAGTAATTGCTTAATTTTTCAGAAGCTCCATATATGCAAATAGATAGGGCATGAAAAGAAACCAAGATATTGACCTTTTGAACATAGGATCTCACATCCCTGGTTAGCTTTCTGAATAGCTGCATAAATATCAAGATTTATTATTACTAGGAATTGTCCTCAGCTTCTCCAACCAAAATATTTCAACAAAATGCAGACCATTCGGAATAAGCCACCAAGTAAAGGGCCAGCAAGATCCAGTCTTTTATTTCCATAATGATCCCTATCATCTTCAGGCCTCCGTCCTAGTACACAGAGTAAAAGCCGATGGATGATGTAGCTGGTAAACAATGAAGGCAATTCTCTGTTAGTGATTATTTAACCATATTCATAAATTCCAAATTCAGGTTCACAGGCTCACCCGAAATAGTAGGCCTTCTTAGTTTCACAATACTCCCTAGTACCAACATGTGGAAGCATCTCCCTTTGGAGGATCTCTTTTGCATACCTGCAAAATGCAGATAACAAGTACTACTAAGCAAAAGAGAAACACAAAAACACCAAAACTGACTATCAAGAAGTTCCCAACTTAATTCTCCTTTCTCTTGTGAAACCAACAGTAGATCCTCTTTTGCCAATATAGTCAAGTGCAACCTACCAAAATTTGTTAGAGGAAATATTTGTGTTAGAACAGATTATATCTTAACAGAAGATTCCATCAGAAGTCCAACGAACTAAAACAATACCTGCTGGTTTTGAATCACAAAAGCCTCTTCCAAGGAAGGGCGGAGTAATTCCATCATTTGTGTGTCAGCAAAATCATAACAGATATGCGCCAATATATCCTTGTCTGCGACAAATCCTAATGCCCTGAAGACAACTATAATTGGAATTTCAGTCCGTATGTATGGAAGAGTGGCACGTATATATTGCCCAGAGGCCCCCTGTCACAAAGCAGATAAAAGTTCCTTAAGACCTAAAGCAAAAATGAACTATAGATACAAGCGTATATTCATCCTTAAAAGGAGTTAGGTTCTGTTACAACCTTAGCATTGGACCTAGAAAGCATCCTAACAAACATGCTGCTAGGCGCCTTGTTTTGGCCCTCAGCTATAGACCGAACTTCTGCTACATATGCATACTTGTTTGGCTGTCTTTTCTTGAATACATAAACGTGATTACTGCTCATTTTCTCCTGTGCAATCAGAACTTTTTCACTCCCATTGACTATGAAATATCCACCTTGATCATAAGGACACTCTCCCAACTCAGATAAGTCTTTCTCTGATAGGTTATACAAGCTGCAGTAGCTCGATCGAAGCATTATTGGAACCTGAAAATGATACTCAGCAGGCAGTTAAAAGACCCAAAATCAAAATACTAATACTATAAGTTGATGGATCCACATTTTGTTACCTTTCCAATGAAAACTTTGGTAAATTCCTGATTCTCAGCGACTTCTTCATAGTCATGACCTTTCCTTATTACTTCCTTCTTCACATCAACATATAGAGGGGAGGAGTATGTTAAGTTCCTTAACCTTGCAGCCTTTGGAAACAAAGTATTAGTCTCTCCATCAGACTCTGTCATCATAGGTCTACTCAAGTATATCTGAGTAAACTTGATCTTATAGATTGTCTGCAGAATAAGAACCAAAAACAATTTAATTCATTTTAACATCAAATAGTAATAAGTCATTACAGCCATTGGTGCCAAACAAGATCACGCACATGCTCAAATTAATTAAGCCTCATGACAAATAAGGAAAGCAAAGTATCTGTATAGGCAATATCAACTAGTTGAGATTAAGGCTAATCATTATTGGAACACTTACATTAAGTCCCATATTTGACATAGAGTATTTTAAAATTGATAGATATTATATGATAGTGCAATAATAGGTGTAGGGTTCAGAGCATCTCTATTGAGTAGTGAGCTCAAATGGATCTAAAAATTCATATAACCAACCACAACTAGCTCGAAATTAAAGTGCATGTTGTTATTTATGCATATATCCCCGGAAATAATGCAACCTAATTGATAAGTGCCAATGTTGACGTTGAATTTCAGTTGTTTATGACTGGCTGATATTGTTGACATAACAAACTAATCAATTTGATGAAGATTAGTTCTTTACTTCGTTTACAGTCCAAAAACAAATTCAAAACAGAATTTCTACATAATATTGAAAAAACAGCAAGCAAATCTCGGAATTAAATTAAACCTCAACGAAATCAGGTTGACGACTAGGATTATGCTGAGATTCAGGACGGATCTCAATATCAGCAGTTTCATCAACAATTTCTTGCATTGTATTCTGTATAAACTCGTCGAACGAGTCCAATTGTTGCCTTACGAGACCTTTCTCTTCAAAATATGCACTAATAACTGCCCATGCATCGTCCTGAGTTATCTCCTGCGCGTCATCGCCTTCAGCTTGTTCTTCTTCTTCAGCAACTGCCATTATTTCTCTATCGTCAACATTTTCATCTACATGTTCACTTTCTTCGTACATTTTTACTGAATTAAACCAAAAACCCTAGTTCACTTCACTCCTTTCCTCTCTGTTTTCTGAAGTTCGTAGTATAACAATTTTTGTTTCTAATTCTTATTTTTTGGTCACACTATGTATCTGTTTTATACTTCTGCTTGTCTGTTTAATAGTAGTAATTCTTATGCTTTCTCCATTTTTCTTTGGCTGAGGTTTTGGAGAGAAAAATTTATATTTCCATGTTGATGTGAAGAAGATCAGTTTTTAAGGTCAGCGAAATTGAAGGCTCAGTGCTATTGCTATGGAGGGGTACAGAATTTGTTGAGTTAGTTATATTATAGTGGCGTAACTTTTAGCTGAATTGCTGATTGGTCCCTCTTCATCTTCTTATTTAGTTCTTTTATTTGCATTTTAGTCCTTTACTTTTGAGTATTATAACTCTATAATTGGCATTTGGAAAGAGTATGAGCCCGTTTGGCTTAGTTGATATGAATGAAAGTATCGACTAATTTTGGGAAACTTACACAAATATCCCAAATAAATCTCAACTTATCAAAATTAGCCAACAAAAATTGAAAAACCAAATAATAGGGTTCTTTCTCTCAAAGAATCACATGCAAAAATCACCTTCCATATTTTTAAGCGTGATTAACAGCATTAGATATAAGACGGAAAGGAAATTTAATGGACGGGGTAGCAAATAAGGTGATGAAATCCAAAAATCTATACAATATTCCAAAAATGTAAACAAAAAAAGAACTTTTTCAATGGGTATAGTTGAAATTCTTTGAAAATATATAAATAAGCCAATATACAAAATTTGAGGAAGATTCGAGCTGATTTGGACTGGTTTTGTATCAAAATTGATAATTAAATCGAGTTCAAAAAAGTCTTCTGCGACACATGTATCAAACATGTATCACGCATGTATATCACACAGAGGTATATATGGATATACATGTGATACACGATTGATACAAATATGATACATGTATGATACACAAATGATACATAATGTGATACACATCTCATTTTTGTTAATGTTCAGCTTTTACTTCGAATTTTCAATCCAAACCACCTCAAAACTTCACCGAATCATCCTAAAACTGAGATTCAATCTCCTTAAGTGTGCCGAATCTATTCTAATAACACCTACTCAAAACAAAGCAAAAATTTGATATATTTTTGCTACAAATAGCTAATTGGCTAATCTGGCTAATATTAGTAATATTTTATCAATTGGCCAATTTTTGTAATAAGCTACTTATAAATGGACATAACTAGTAATTTCACACTAATTTTCTCTAGCTGCTTCTTCTTCTTGGTTACTCCGTACTTATTAATTTCTGTTTCAAATCCTTGTTAATAACTTAGAAGTATGAAATTTTACCCCATCAATTTATTACTTAGCCGTGAGAGTATTTCCTTGAATAATATCCCTGAGCCATGCAAAAAAAAAAAAAGAAATTCAAAATCATCACCTTTCCTGGGATAAAAGAAATTACTTAGGCCATGAGTATGTCCTCAAATTTTTAAAGAACTGTGAATGAATATATGCAAAGGTAGTCGTTTCTCCATTAACTAATAATCTTGCTGCCAATAATAGTAGCATTTTGGTTTTCTAACTATCTTAATCACCTACATTAGTGTGAATTGATGTGTAGCTCTTCATTCTTTGTTGCGTTGGGCCATGGTTTTAAATAATATAATGATATGCTTATTTGCTGGAAACAAAAGCAGCAAGCACCAGTGGTCTAGTGGTAGAATAGTACCCTGCCACGGTACAGACCCGGGTTCGATTCCCGGCTGGTGCAGAACATTTATTTGCGGGGATAGCTCAGTTGGGAGAGCGTCAGACTGAAGATCTGAAGGTCGCGTGTTCGATCCACGCTCACCGCATTCAAATATTTTTTCCTGCTCATTTCTTCTTTTCTGCGTTTTCTCCCTTACTTTAAGTGATTCAACAAAAAAAAAAAAGAGTAGTACTTATTTTAATAGAAAAATGACATTGTATAGCCGCTATAAAAATAACAGTTATGTATGTTATATACAGAATATATAATGTAGGATTATACTGGGTTGTTGTTGTATGTTATATACAAAATTATACAAATTTTATACACTTTTTCGGCTACTAAATATTAATAGTATTTGCCGCGAACTAAAAGTAATAACACCCCCTTTTCTCTTTCAATTTGAGGCCTCAAAACCAAAGAAAGTCGAAGATGTTAGTCTAGTTATGGACCACTTGCTTGTAAAATTGCTTGAGAACTCTAATTCATTTAATACGTTTCTCGATTGATGGGGTTAATATAATAACTGTTGGTTTAACCACGTTTTTATTGATGGGTTTTATTTTTCTCTTGAAGATCTTCGTAACGTTTTTATTAATGGACTTAAATTATCTTTCTTAAACTTCCTTTTTTTCGTTTGGTATAAATTCTTTTCTTCATTCGACTTTTAACATTTTTAGAAAAATAATTAGGGATCAATATAATAACTGTTTGGGGGGGGGGGGAGAGTTGGGGAGCTAGCTATCGCCTTCGCCATTGGACCATCGCGTTTGCAGAGTGGAGAGGCCAGTTGGCCTTTGCGTTCGCATGGTCTAGGTCGCGTTCTTGTAGGACGTTCACGAGGCAATATTGATATATGCATCACGATCGTGTGGGTTTGTCCGCTATCGCAAAGCGTAATTGGTGTCAGTGATTTAAGTTGTCCAATTTCGAGATTTCGAGTTCATTTTCACTACTTTGAATTTCTGAGCTCGGGAAGAGGCGATTTTGGAGATAGATTTCACCCATATATTTAGGGTAAATAATTTATATTTGATTTTAATTATATATCATAAGTCCCTATGGGTTTCTACAGCCAAACACATGAAATTTTGAAGGGACATCTGGGATTTTTATCTACACTTTAAGAGAGTGTATTTTGAAGATTTGAGTACCGATTTGGAATCGATTTTTAAAACTAATTATATATTTGCACTCGATAGCTTAAGCTTCATCAATATATGGCATTGGTTTCAGAGCATACGCGGGCACGGATTGACTTTTATTGACTTTTTTGAAAATTTATCAAAGATCAAAGCTTATTGATTGGGAATGTTTCTAAGTATTGTTTGACTTCCTTAGATGATATTTGGCTTGGATTTGAGTGATTGGAGGGTTCAAGTCTAGAACGAGGTTTTGACGCAATTTGAGGTTGAAGACTAACCCTGATGAGATAAGTATTTTGCCTAGTTTTGGTTTGAGGAAATTTTTCCTAATAAATGGCATTGTTTGCTATATGCAGGGGTGACATATATGTGAGGTGACGATTGTATGTGCGTGCACAGGGTTTATCGATGTTCGGGATAGTCTTAAGATTGTATCATGCCTTATTTTTGATATTGTGTTTTCCACTATTATGCGCTCTATGTTTGTATAACTACGTGAACTCATTGAATTATGCTAGAGATCATGTGTAGGTTTTGATTTCTTGTTTGAACATGATACTCGTTATTTTATGGCTTACCCGCCTTAGCTGAATTGTAATCGTACACTTTGCACATGCATACACCTTAACATACTATGTTTCTCAGTCCAAGGGTATGTGATTTGATACGTTTATACATATATTCTTGTATAAGCTTTTTGTGTGATAGACTGGATTGGCAGCACTTTAGTGATCCGTGAGGGTTGATTTATATAGCACGCGAATTCTTCATGCAAAGTGTGGATAAAGATCCATCTCCCTAGGGTCGTCCTCTCATGTTTCTCCTTGATGACGTACACGCAAATTATGAAAAATTGATCGGTAGTTAGATTTTGCATATCTTCTCTATAAATATCAGAGTTGCATTCTTATTTTTAGTCTCTCGTGGCTTATACTACCAATTCTCAGGATAGTTGTATGAATTTTCACATTCTTATACTATTATGTATTTGATGATTTCTATTTTGGAAGGAGGTATATATATTAGTTGGCTTACCTAGTATGTTGAGTTAGGTGCCATCACAACTTGGTAAGATTTTGGATCGTAACAAGTTGGTATCAGAGCTCTAGGTTTATAGGTACTACGAGTCATGAGCAAGTATTTAGTAGAGTCATGCGGATTGGTATGATGTCCATACTTATATTCGAGTGGTTATAGGGCATCTAGAAAAACTGTTATTTCTTTCTTATCCTTATCGTGTGACTTTGTTTCAGCTTGAAACCTAGATATTCAGTTTCTTTCTCTTCAATTCGGGTGCAATGTGGAGTACTCAATATCAGTTGTATACCGACGGCTTGTAATATCGTGGATGACGTGCGAGATGTGTTTATGTGTTGTGAATATAGGCTACTTTATAGAACTTATGGCCAGGTTTAGACCGCATCATTGGCTCGACGGATTCAATTATTTTAGCATGTGATTTTGGTTTCTTATATCCGGTAGTGTCCCTAAAGTGGGATTGGTCTCTCAGTGAGTGGCAAGATAGCTATGTGATGAGTATTATGTGACTGAGGACTACACTTAGATGGTTTAAATGTGACGACAAGGATCTTTGTAATGACCCGATCGGTAGTTTTGAGCTCTAGCATGTCATTTAGTGGTTTGAGGCTCTGAGTAGCTACTTCAGGTATTATGACTTGCACGCGTGGTCAGAACTGAATTTCGGGAAGTTCGTAGTTGATTTGGAAAGAAAATTCAAATTTCGGAAGCATTAAGTTGGAGGAATTGACTAAGGAGTGATTTTTTAAGGTGAACGACCTTGGAATCGGGATTGAAAGGTTCTAATAGGTTCGTATGATGATTTTGGACTTGGGCGTATGTCCGGATCGGGTTTTGGATGGCCCGGGAGTGTTTTAGTGTCTATTGTGGAAAGTTGGCATTTGGAAGGATATCATAAATTTGGGCTGGAAATGTATCTTAATGTTATCAATGTCCGGTTAGGATTCCGAATCTAGGAATAGCTCCATCTGGATGTGGATTTAGAGGTCCGTATGTCATTTCGGGGTGAAAGTTATAAATTTGAAGGTTTTTGAGAAGTTTGACCGGGAGTGCACTTTTGATATCAGGGTCGGATTCCGATTCTAGAAGTTGGAGTAGGTCTGTAATGTCAAATGTGACTTATGTGCAAAATTTGAGGTCAATCGGACGTGATTTGATAGGTTTCGGCATCGAATGTAGAAGTTTGAAGTTCTAAAGTTTATTAAGCTTGAATTGGGGTGCGATTCATTTTTGGTGTTGTTTGATGTGATTTGAGGTCTCAAGCAGGTCCGTATTATGTTATGGGACTGTTTGGTGTGATTGGAAGGGGTCCCGCGGTCTCGGGTATGTTTCAGGGTGGTTTCAGATTAATTTGAGATGTTTTGGAACTATTGTTGTTGGTATCTGGTTTCCTTCTTTGTGAACGCGAAGGGAGTCCCACGTTCGCGAAGAGGAACTTAGAGGCTGCTGGGATTTGGCCTTCGTGAATACGAGTCAGTGGACGTGAACGTGAGTCAGTAGCTGGGAAGACCTTTGCGAACGCGACCAAAGCTACGTAAATGCGAAGAAGAAAGGGGGAAGCTGGGCCTGGAGCCATTTAGCCTTCGTGAACACGGAGCCCTAACCGTGAAAGTGAAGCAGTGGAGTCTGGATCCTTCGCGAAAGCGAAGAAGGGCGGACCTGGGCTGGGCAGATTACTTTAAAAGCGGGGTTTGGGTTCATTTCACCCATTTTTTACATTTCTTGGGTGATTTTTGTAGCTTTTGAAGAGGGGATTTCATCATCAAGTATGAGGTAAGTGATTTCTACTAGTTGTGAGTTAAATACAAGGTTTATACATGGATTTAGGCATGAAAATTTGTAGAAATTTGGGATTTTGAAGAAAAACCTAGAAATTTATATTTTTGGATTTTGGCCACGAAATTGGACATGGAATTGGGAATAAATTATATATTTGAGTTTGTGGTGTTATGAGTAAAGTTTATCTTCAAAAATTTTTGGGACCCGGGCACGTGGACCCGAGGGTGATTTTTATCGACTTTTCGAGCGGAGTTGGAGATTGTTGTAAATTGGATTATAATGAGTATTAGAGTATATATTTATGGATTTGCTCATTTATTGACTAGTTTTGGAGCGTTGGACATCGGTTTGAGTTGTTGGAAAGCATTGGGAGCCGGTTATGGAACTCCGAAGTGAGGTAAGTCTCTTTTCTAACTTTGTAAAAGGGAATTAACCCCATAGGTAAATTGAATTAATATGTGCTTCTATTTGCAGGGGCTACGTACATACGAGGTGATGAGAGTCCGTACTAGCTATTAATTATGCCTAAGTCCGGGTAGTTCTAGGTTTACACCATGCCTTGTTGATACCGTTATTTTATTTAATATGTGCTTCTATTTGCGGGGGCTACGTACATACAAGGTGACGAGAGTCCGTACTAGCTACTAATTATGCCTAAGTACGGGTAGTTCTAGGTTTACACCATGCCTTGTTGATACCGTTATTTTATTTATTATTTGCCTTGAAAGTAATTGAGATCGAGTATGCTTATTAAATACCTTGAAAAGAAGTGAAATTGAGGATTTCGGGACTTGAAAGTTTTCATTTGAATTTTGTACTTTTTAAAATAATTAAAGAATATAATAATAATAATAATTTGATAAATCTATGTTCAATCGCGTCGCAAATATATTCCGCGAGCGGGGTAAATTTCCAATACTCCTATGGGAGCGAGCCGTTTGCCTCGGCAGGTTAAATAGACGCATCTATGGTTCGTGTCGTTCGACCCTCGACAGTGCAAAATTTATATTTATATGTTGGATCGGGCCGTATGACCTCGACATGATATAATAGCCCAGCCCGCTAGTGATCTTGTCTGCATTGGGACTAAGCCCTCGCGGGTTTAAAATGCGTCACTAGGGTCTAAGGCTTGTTAACTTATATACCCAGTATCTCTCTTGTGTTTTGCCGATGTGGGATTCTGTCTAAAGTTTGGGGTGTTACACATGACTTGCGCATGATAACTCTTTGGAACTAATAATAATTGACATTTTTTATTGGCTTGAGATATAAATTGTTAAATGATGAAAAATAAATTTAGGGATTTCCATTTGTAAAAGAATTGTTGATTATTTCCAGTTATTGAATTATCAGCTATATTATGTATTCCATGCTTAAATATAACATCGGAATTTTATTATTAGCCCATAGTAAGTGTTGGAGTCAACCCCTCGTCACTACTTCATCGAGGTTAGACTGGATACTTACTAGATACGCATCGATTTACGTACTTATACTACACTAGCTGCACATTTTTGTGCGGGTACATATATGTCTAGTGGCCTTGTGAAAGTAGAGGCGTGTTTAAATATGGGGACTTATGTGAGTTGCATTTCATATTACGGCCCGAAGCCAGCAGAGTTTCCTTCAGAGTATTTATATTTTTCCTGTCCAATTTTTATTCTGGATGGATGTTGTATTTTATTTTACTTCCTAGTTGATGCTTATGCACTCGTGACATCGGGTTTTGGGTGGTTATGGGTTGTTTAGTATTGAAATTGTTAAAAATATTATTATTTACTCTGTAAATTCTATCTTTTACTATTAAATTGAAGGAAAACGTGATTTCAAATACTAAAATGAGTAATTAAGTTAATCAATTATTGTTGGCTTGCCTTACAGCAGTGTTAACCACCATTAAGATGTTTAATAGATTTTGGGTCGTGACAATATTCTTGATATGCCGAAGGGAATATGGATGTTTGATTATCATCTTGATGTACCATGCAGTCTTGAGATGTAGATGTATTGGTGGATCTTTCCATTGTTCATTTGTGAATGAAGTGGATTCTTATATCATATTGACGAGTGTAGACTCGAAAAGATTAATTGATTTCATAATGGTTGTGGCCATGATAGGGCCATAGAAGGATGTTGATTTGATGTTAGTAGGTTGATTATCTCCTCCGAGAAGGTTTGAGGTTGTGTGATTGTTTTGAGGTTTCTACAAAGAGTTTTCCTTCTCTCAAGTGGAATGTATGTGCTACGTTTAGAGTTCGGATCGCTTGATGAATTTCACACGACTGTCACGAGATGTATATGCACTCGGCAGATAATTTGGAAGGTGTGATGACTAGTGATACATGAGCTATTGAGGAGATTCAACTGGATAACAATACGAAACCATGGTAGTTAAGAAAGAAGTGTATTGTGGGTTATCAGATGATGTGCTTGTGGCTTCAAGCCAAGTGGGGAATCTACCATCGACGATCGGTAAGGATGTTAATGAATATTAAAAATCCACTAAGTCGATTGAATCATACCGCACCGAACCAATTTTTTTAATATAATATATTTTTATATAAATTTATAATTGTGCCGATAATTAAGATATATTTTTTATTTTATAAAAATAAACCAAAAAAATACCGAATCAACCAAATAAATTTATATGTGGAAAATATATTTATATAGTAAGTTTAAAAATAATAAATTTCAAATTTTTCTTTGGGTCTTGGAATTATGAAAACGGTTACAAGCCAAAAAGTAATTAAACTCAAAATCCTAATTCCTAAAACCTATTATGCTACTTCTACCGAAACTAAGTTAGTTCTGGCATCTTCATTAGCAACACAAAGTATTCTAACGATTATGAGTAGCAAGCTATAATAACCCGGTAAAATCTTACAAGTGAGGTTTGGGGAGGATAGTGTGTACGCAGAACTTAACCCTACCCCGAGGGAATAGAGAGGCTGTTTTCGAAAGACCCTCGACTCAAGAAGACGAAAAAGATGAGAAGAGAAAGGAATGGACAATATTAGTACCATTAAACATAAACCAAAAAAATAATAACAGCATCATAAGAACTAGAAAATAGTTGAAATGCAATAACAAAATAAGAGAATAAGCCCTGATGCTATGAAAAACATAAGGATAGTGAGAACATAACATAAACCCCTAACAGTCTAAGTCCACCCCAATCGAACTAGCCTCACCTCGGACTCGACTACGTCCTAACCTACAACCCTAATACTTGATCTCCACACCTTCCTATCAAGAGCCATGTCCTCGAAAATCTGCAGCAAAGCCATGTCCTGTCTGATCACCTCTCCCCAATACTTATTAAGCCGCCCTCTACCTCTTCTCATTTCTGCCAAGGCCAAACTCTCGCACCTCCTTACCGTAGCATCAGGGCTCCTCCTCCGCACATGCCCAAACCATCTGAGCCTCACTTCCCGCATCTTGTCATCCATATGAGCCACGCCCACCTTCTCCCGAAGAACTTCATTCCTAATCTTATCCATCCTAGTATGACCGTACATCCACCTCAACATCCTCATCTCCATCACTTTCATCTTCTAGATATGAGAGTTCTTAACCGGCCAACACTCTTCTCCAGACAACATGGTCGATCTAACCATAACTCTATAGAACTTACCTTTGAGTAACAGTGGCATTCTCTTGTCACACATGACTCCTGATACTAACCTCCATTTCATCCTCCCCATCCCTATACGGTGTGTGATGATCTCTTCAATCTCTCTGTCCCCCTAGATAATCGGCCCCAGGTACTTAAAATGTGAAGATCCAAAAGGGCCATCACCTATTTTCTCTCCTTTACGCGCTTCTGAGGCCTTGAAAATCTCACTTTTAGTCACCTTGATTTGCGTGCACAGTATGGGCGCGTAGTCAGAAAACTTAAATATGAATTCTGTGTAAAAATTGATAAATTTTGATATTAATATTATTAAAGTTGACTTTGGTCAACATTTTGGGTAAAGGGATCCGGACCCGTGATTTGACAGTACCGGAGGGTCTGTTGGAAAATTTGGGACTTGGGCATATGCCCAGAATCGAATTCCGAGGTCCCAAGCCCGAGAAATAAATTTTTGTGTGAAATTATTTTCTGAAATTAATTAAGAAAAATGAAAAGGAAATTTGATCAGAAAACTATGGTATCGGGCTCATATTTTGGTTCGACGCGCACTAAAAGTCTTATATGTGATTTAAGCGCTTTCTGTAAAGTTTGGTTGAAAACGGACGTCATTTGACGTGTTTCAGACTTAAAAATGGAAATTTCTGTCTTATGAAAAGTTGGAAAAAATCATGTGATTTGAGGCTTGATTCTATGTATATGATGTTATTTTGGCGATTTGATCGCACGAGTAAGTCCGTAGGATATTTTCGAGGTTGTGTGCATAATTGGTTTGGACCGAGGGCTCGGGTTAGTTTTGGATAGGCCATGCATTGCATTTTTGAATTTGTAAAGATATGGTATGAAGGCTTCTGTGATTTTCGCAAATGCGAAGACTGTACTCGCAAATGCGAGCATCGAATCGCAATTGCGAAGTCTGGGAAATCCAGGCAGAGGTTGCAAATGCGACGATTTCTCTCGCAAATGCGAGGTGTCGCCTTTTGCAAATGCGATCAGGTTTTCGCAAATGCGAAACCTGTCAACTAGATCGAGGTTCGCAAATGCGAACTTAAGTGTCGCATTTCTCAATCCTGCAGGGTTCGCAATTGCGAACCCGACTTCGCATTTCCCATATCTGAGGCCTGCAAATTTTCATACTTAGACGAATTTTAACCCTCATTTCTTCATTCTTTCAACTCAAACACTCCATAGGCAATTTTTCAAGAAAACTTTCTTCCCCCAATCATTTGTAAGTCAATTTTTATTTAATCCCTTCAATCATTTACATCATTTATTATATTTTCATCTTAAAATCAAGGATTTTCCTGGGTGAAAATGGGGATTTTGGGTAGAACCTATGTTTTCTTCAAATTGGGGAGTTGGACCTCAATTTGAGGTTCGATTTCAAAATAAATCATAGATATGAACTCGTGGGGGAATGAGTAACTGGGTTTTGGTTCGAACCTCGGGTTTTAACCACGTGGACCCGAGGGCGTTTTGAATAAAACTTTGGGAAATTCATTTTCATGCATTCAAATTGATTCAATTAGCATTTGTTGATAAATTCAAGTAATTTGTGACTATATTCGAGCGGTTTGGTGGTGAATTCGAGAGGTAAAACTATACTAGAGGCTTAAGTTGAGTTTGGAGCATTCGAGGTAAGTGTATTATCTAACTTTGGCTTGAGGGAATAGGATTAGAGTATTTGTTGCTAATTGCTAATTGTCGAGTACGGAGTGTAGGTATCGTGACGAGTATCTATACACTGACGTTCGCATGGCCCGGAGTCTCTTCTATATTTGTCATTCGTTTGTTTTCCTTATACCGGAACAAACAATACTGTGTTTTATTCAGACCTTGTGTTTAGCATTCTATAGATGTTCGTGAGTTAGTGAATCTATTCTTGGGTAGAGATTGTAATTGAATTTCCGCACTTATTTTCAGTTTATTTATATTAAAACTTCCGCTTTTATATTAAATGTCTCATTGCCTTAATATTGTCGATGTTTGTCTAATAAGTTAATAATTAATTGGCTTGCCTAGCTCCTAACAGTAGGCACCATTATGACTCACGACGGTGGAAAATCCGGGCCGTGACGTAAAACTACTTCTCTTGGGAATGACCTGTGCTCCAAACCTCACGTCCATGCCCACTTCCCCCGACTCAGCACTGAACTTGCATTCCAAATATTCTATTTTAGTTCTGCTCAATCTAAAACCCTTAGACTCAAGGGTATGTCTCCAAACCTCCAGCATGTCGTTAACACCGCTCATGGTATTGAATATGTTTCCTTTTGTATAACTTTGATTTATCTTTTTGAATATTTAATCTTCTATAGACTTTATTCTTGAGTTTCAGCTTAGTTTATATCTTTCCACTCGTGTGATTTATATTTTTTTTTAATCTTTGATTGGTTTTTTTTACATTATTGTAGAATAGTTGATGGATCTATACTTTGGCCATCTTTCATAATTTTTTAATTCATCACCCTTTACACAATAAAAATGTCTAGAGAATTTTGCTAAGTCCTATAAAAGAACTTTATTATTGTATTATATTTCTACTGGTGACTTCTACATGACATTTAAAAAAATACCAAAAATTAGCCGAACCGAACTGAACTGTACCGATACCGAAGAGAAACCGATATGATTGGGACAGTTTCGAAAAGTCTAATTTTAGCTATACATAATAGAATAACTAAAAAACTGGTATGGTATAGATTTTATAAAATAACCGGCCGAACCTAATCATTGACACCCCTAACTATCGGGTCATATGGGTATGTGTTGTTGTATTTCCTGAACTAGCATATGCTTGTGGATTAGCTATAATTTGAGAAGAGTGTCATCGAGGATGATTTGGGCAAAGAATTTGTTGCATACATTGGTGTAATATGCTTTATTGATATATGAGAGCGAGCCGAAATAAAATCCTTTTAAAAATATATTTTTTTTAAACACATCTTTGTCACTTTCAAATGATTTTTTGGATGTGATAAATACCGTTTGGTACCCCCACAGTTACCCCCTAATTAAAGATGTCTTTACTCTTTAGCCACTATTTAAAATGTATTTACTCTTCAGCCCGCTCGAACAAAAATACCCCTGTGCTAGACATGGATATTTTATAAATATTAAGGACATGGTGTCATTTACTTCGGGAATTTTGTGTAAGTTAAGGACAAAGTGTCCTGTATTTGCGCATTCCATTATTAAACTTTAGGACATCATGTCTTTAACTTCATATGTGCAGTATAAATGTTAAGGACATGATGTCCTTAACTTTATGTGTGTAGTATAAATGTTAAGGGCATAGTGTCCTTAACTTTACGAGTGTTGTGTAAATATTAAGGATATGATGTCTTTAACTTCATGAATGATGTGTAAATATTAAGGACAAAGTATCATGTATTTGCACCTTCCATTGTTAAACTTTAGGACATGATGTCCTTACCTTCATATGTGCAGTATAAATATTAAGGACATGGCGTCCTTAACTTCATGTGTGCAGTGTAAATGTTAGGACACCATGTCCTTAATATTTACACATCAATCATGAAGAAAAGGTAAAAATATCTTTTCGTATTAATTTTTTGCTCAGTATTAAAAATACTGAATAAAATTAAATATCATGTTAAAAAGTAACTATCCCACGCCATTTCTACTGTTTTGGAGGGTATGGCACATAGTCCAATGGCCGGAGAACTGGGCTCTCATTGTACTAGGCCCATAGTCATTTAAATGGATTTCGTGAGCACAAATGCATGAGTTGGGATAGTTTCATTTCAAAGAAAATGGATATTATTTGATGGACTACTTTCATTAATAACACACTATTAAAAATATAATATAAAATATTAATATTAATTTAATGATTAATAAATATGGCAGTAAAATATTTATATATATAGCAAATTTCATTCAATTCAAATCGGCAGGAATCAAGTTGTTTAAAAAGGTAGTCCTAGTATTTAATATCTTTCCATATTGTTTCTCTCCATTCCATAATATGTTTTATGTTTTTGTTAGAAACCAATCCATTTCATAAATATTTTTCCTTTTTCATTCATGGACCTTTTTATATAATGTAATGTAGCAAATTATACATCTTAGTATTCTGATGAAATAAAATATATATATTTTATAAAAAATTATAATGTATGTTTGCGGTATATATACATTATAAATCATGTATTATTTAGAAAAATTTATGTATATATGAATATGTTGTTTATATACGTTTTTATATTTAAATATATATCATCAATCCGTTCCATAATAAATTTTTTTCTTTTTATACATGGACCTTGTTATTCAACTTAATCCTAGCAGAATTATATATATGTATATTCTAATAAAATAGAATACATATATTTCGTGAAAATAATATAATGTATATTTGTGGTATATTATAAATCATGTATTTTTTAGGAAAAATCATGAATATATGCGTATGTTATTTATAAACTTATTTATATTTAAATAGATATTATTGATATGCCATTTATATTTTTCACTAATATAACATGCATATTTGTATAAAATATACGTATATAAATAGTATATGTGACATATTTCTTTTCTTCTATATACATATTTAGTGGCATGTTAATATTTTAGGTTAAATATTATGTAAGGTATATGCTAGCAATATACTTTGAGTAATATCAATATAATGATGTTTATATATAAGTTATACATGTGGTATAATACAAATAAAATATATACATATGACATATTGATGGAATATTTAAATTACAAATTATCACAATATAATATACTTGAAATATATTAAAGGTATGCTTTGAATTAAAATAAAATTGTACAGAAAAAAGTTTTAAACTCAAAAAAGAAAAAAATACTAAATTCTCATTGTGCATAGGGAATTATTTTTTAGATATTTTTCTTTCAGAATCTTTAATATATTTGTCTAAATGTTATTTATGGAAGGGAAAAAAGAAATTATGGAAGAGTGAAGGAAAAGAAAATATAGTAAAAAATGCATTAATGCAGAGGGATCCCTTAATGGAGTGTTATCAACGTGAAAGTGCTAAAAAGGTTAAAAAAAATGTGCAATTTTTGAAATAAACAAAGCATACTATTATTTATGAGAATAGTTTTTAAAAAGGGACCAAACATGTAAAAATCTCTATTTTGTTTAAAAGAATTACAAGTAAATACACATGACTTCACACCATAACAAAAGATGGCCCATGTTTTTGAGTTTTACCCAACCTAGCCCATATTGTACATATTTTGAATGCACAAGCAAATTCAAAACTTGTGTTCTTACAACCATTGCTTCTAACAGTCAAGGAGTTAAATTTGTGTTCTCACAACATTGCTTTCACTCTTTCTTCTTCTCACGTCTTCTACATATGTTGCAAAGGAACGTCCAGTATTGCTGCTTCTTACCCTATGTCACCTGGTTGCAATCTAAGAAAATTGAAGAGTAGAAGTTCACCATTGAAGGCCATTCAAAGTTTTGCTTTCGAAAATAGGATTTTTGAGTTTGTTAGTTGTTTGGATTGTGTGTTGTTCCAATTGATTGAAAATATCAAAAGGAATTCAAAATTTAAATTTGAAGTGATTTGGAGTAGATTTGAGCAAGATTTGAGTTAAATTTTAGATAAGACACAAGAAAGAAGACGAAGTTAGTTTTTTGTATAATTATGTATAATCTTGTATAATAATGTATATGAGTGTATAAACACATCTTATACACCTTTATACAAGTGTATGTAGACGAATTTCTTCCACGATTTTCAGTTGCAATTCTTGTTTAAAACCAGTCCAAATCTCCATAAAATGACTTCAAATTTTATATACAACCTCCTTATACTATTTCTAACAAGTCTAATAACACTCACTCCCAATTTCTCACAAAATCAAATTCGAAATTTAAACCCACATGTTTAAGCTTGTTAAAATTTTAATTTTCACCATCCAAATGGATATGGTTTGTTGAACTAATGTTTGAGTCACAGTTACTGATGGGAAAATTAACTTAAAAGCTTGAGAAATCTTTTTTTAAAATTAAATAGTAATTTCTAGAACCTACTGGAGTTAGATCTTGAATCTTAGCCTATTATTTTTGGGCTAGTTGGTTGTAAATTGAAATATGGGCTATAAAATTGAATAGCATGGAGCTCAGTTGTTCTTATGTGAAATTTTCCCATTTTGTTTCAGTTTTAGCCCGCGCAATAAACAATTTATATTCGGTTGTCACAGTACTGTATAAAACTTGTATAATTACAAAAAATATTATATTTTATCCAAATATTATTTTGAAAGCGACTATACAATGTCATTTTTCAAAAGGAAAAATGTATGAAATTTCTTAAGGTCGTATTTATTATAGCTGAAAATGTGATATGAATAGCTCTGAACGAAAAAAAAAACTCTATGCATATTATCAATCGTTTTTCTTTGCTATAAAAGAATACAAGTAGAATGGAAAAGAAAATTACACAGTTAACAAATGAATACAAGATGCCTGTAAAGCTTTACAGAGCAATTTCCAATGCTTAAAAGAAAAATTACGAATCAGATAAGCTCATGATTTTGAAGAACAGAAAAATGAAGAAAGAACCTAGGTTGCTCAGACTCTTTAGAAATGTTGTCGGGTGCGTGTCAGATCCTCCAAAAGTAATGTATGATTGGAAGATCTGACAACGTTAAGACAGCATTTTGGAGAGTCTGCACAACATATGAAAGAACAACAACAACATTCATATTTTTAAGGATTAATTTGCAGGTTTGGAAGGGACAGCAGCTTTGAAAATCCTATCAAATGCATTCTCAATGCTAGACTTGAATTTGTGAGGATCAACGAGTCCCTTCTCTGTTCCCACTGCCACCCTTAACCTTCCCATGTAGCTCATCATTGTTATGGTTAAACTCTGCAATCAGGACATTTAAAAGGTAATTACACGTAATATAATAAGTATAAATAATCATTTGAAAAATAAGTCAAGTAATTTATTATAGCAAGTTAAATTACATTAATACTGTAAAACTTTTATTACAGTAACATAGTGAAATGACAAGGAAGTAATGTATTATACCTCAGGAACACCAACAACCATGAAGTACAAGCCTTTACATGGATGATTTGCCAAAGCCATTTGTTCCATAGGCCCAATCAAGTTTGATATTGTCATGCTTGAGTTCTTTAACGTGCTGTGTATGTATTTTGCCGTTACCTATAACATAAAACCAACAATCCAAAATGTCAAAAAGATTGTGTTACTTTTTGTTCTTTTCCTCCCACCTAGCTCAAAAATTTAGGAAAATAACACTAGGCAAAAGTTTGACATGGCCTAATGGTTACTCCCTCCGTTCCAATTTATGTGAATCTATTTCTTTTTTGGTCTGTTCCAAAAGAATGACTCATTTCTAAATTTGGAAACAATTTAACTTAAACTTTCAATTCTACCCAAAGCTTTTATAACCACACAAATACTCTGGGTCCCTTTTTCACTTATGTAAGACAACAAATTTCAAAAGTCTTTCATGGTTTTTTGAACTCCGTGCCTAGTCAAATATGTTCACATAAATTGGACCGGAGAAAATAATAAAGTAGTACGAAAATCAAGGGAGATCAGAGTTCAAATATCAGCAGGCAAGAGAAAGTCTAGTGATTTCCTCCCCTAACTAAAAAGGTAGCCCGGTACACAAGGTATCATGTGTTCACGTAGGATCCGAGGAAGAGTCTCACCCCAAGGTGTGTGATCTAAACAGTCAACCCTAATACAAGCATTACTGGCTTATTCTACGACTCGAACAAGTCACCTATAGGTCATACAGAGACAATTTTCCCGTTACCCCAATCAAGATTCCCTTTCCATTCTTCCCCTGACCATCTGATCAAAAAGTTTAAGCTATTAGAGTTGCTCGATACATGTACTTATAGAAGGTAGCAAATACCTAGTGGATTAATGATCTAGGTATACCCATAGTATGTGAACACCACTTTAGGATAAGTCCGGTGCACTAAGCTCCTGCTATGCGCGAGGTCAAGGGAAGGCCGGACCACAAGGGTCTATTTTACACAGTCTTATCCTGCATTTCTGCAAGAGACTGTTTCCACGGCTCGAACTCATGACTTCCTTGTCACATGTGAGCAAGCCAAACTCCCCTTCAGTGTGAACACCTCTCTTAGAAAAAAAAAGTGAGACGAAGAAAAAGTCAATTAATTAGGAGGAGAGGTCACCTCGGGGCCTCTGTATTTTTGCAGAATATCAAGCAATTTGCCAGTAAGAATAACAGCAGCAGAGTTTCTTTTTCTCTTGATAACATTTTGTGCTTTAAACACAAAGCTAAGAGGATTAAATGAGAACTCTCCTTTATCAAGCTTTGGAACAGATACATGTAAAAATGCAAATTGGTTTCCCCATTTGGATTCATTACTGGGCTGCAACATCTCTTTTACTGATTTGTATCCTGCAATATTTCTAGTATTGAGTAGCACCAATGCTGTTGAATTTGCATTTTTCTGCTCATACTTCATTTCTTCCATGTATAATCTTACTCCCAGAAACAACACTCCACATATAACGTCGTTGATAGTCTGTCAACAAAAAAATTAAAAATAAACAGGTGCTCACCCTAATGCTTAAACTAAAAATAGTCGACACTTGTATAATATGTGTTTATAACTGTAAAAAAAAAAAATGTATAATCTATAGATCCTGGCTACAAAAAGAAACTTCCAATTCTGCCGGCTATTTATATAAAAATCCCATAAATATATCATATATTTTAAAAAGCAAAATTCCCAATTTGTAGCGAATACTGCATAATATCAAGGTTATATTCATTGGCAATGTAAATAATTAAAATAATAATAATAATAATAATAATTTTTTATACAGTCAGCCCAATCTACAAGTTGCAGAAGTTTATTTTTGTTTTTTATTTTCTTTTGTAATTTCCAAGTTACTAATTCTAACATTGTAAAAGATGATGTTTACACTATCAGCATAAAAAATGGTAATAGCAAATTTTCAATCGGGCTATCTTACAATTTACTATTATTAAAAGAGTTACATATTACCCCCTATTATGAACGTAGAGAGACTATTTTTGATAGACTCTCCGCGCAAGAAAAAATTTGTGCCACAATATGGAATTCTCACCACTAAACTACAGCCACTTTGTTGAGTTACATATTGTTGTAGATTAAAAAAAAAAATTACCTAATGATATAAAATGGCATAACTATCGATGCACATAATTGAAACTCTTTCAGAATTTAGATGATCGTACCTCTCATAGTGCTGAAGATGAGCAACAACTAAAGAAAGAATTGAGTTAATGTCAGTCATGGAAGTTGTTATGGAATTGTCCTATATACCATTAATATCTCCATTTTCAAGTCACCCTACGCAACTTAAATGCCATATTGCCATTTTTCGAGGAAAGCTTCAATCAAGTATGCTGGCAGATCGTGAAGTTAATTCTATTAGGCAAGAATTGCTAGGCAAAGAAAGTTCGATGAAGATAAAAGTAATGTCTTACAACCTGGCATTCACGATAAGAGTAAGCACAACAGTCAAAGACTATTTTCTATAGCCAAGGGAGTTCGAACCGAAGGGTTCTCACATCAAACTTGAAACTATCAACCACTAGGCTACTGAGATATTTTGATGCAAGTTGTGTCACTTTTAACGATTTTATCTTGTATTTCTATATATATATACATATATATATATATATATATATTAAAAAAATTTGATAAATCGGCCAATATCTTTTGCGTAAACCCTATATTTGTCTTAGAAAATTCATTAAATATACAAAAAACTTGTAACTAAAACGAGCTAGGGTTTGGTGATAATAAGATCAGAACTTATAACCTTCAAAATTCTGGTTCCGCCCTTGGTACTTACCCGGTAAAATATAGTCAAGTTAAAGATAGTGTAGCTGAACCGAACACCATTATTATTTATTAAAGATAAAGTAATGTCCATAACTCAAAAGCTTAGCAAAGGTGAGAGATAACGGTTGATGCCTCAATATAAATATTAAAGCTCATACTTTTGTGGGCAATAACTGATGGATCGACAACTTGGAGCATTAAAAGTTACTAACATTCAATTGCACTACCACTTTCAACTAAGAAGATTATCAAGATATATAGAACTAAATTCCATTGTAATTGCCTATAATAAACATATTTTGAGAACCTAGAAAATATAATAACTGATTTGTTATAACAAGTTAAATCACAACAAGTCAATAATTATATAAACATTCTCCACATTGGTTGGTGTAATAACATACAATCATAAGGAAAACACCAAAAAAGAAAAAAGAATAAAAAAAATCACATATTGCAAGGCTTTATAAATTAAAGATAGGCATGTCATTTCACAACCTAATCTATCGGTGTCATCATCAATCTTGATCAACTCCCTTTTCACAAACAAAAGGACTTCTCTGAATCAAATATTCCTTCCTGTCCACTTTTATTCAATTTTTGGTTTTTTTGCACACATATTAAATAATTCACACCATATTAATCTTAATTTATTTATTAAAAATATAACAAAATACTCCTAGACTAGGGGTGGGCATACTTTGGGCAAACCCGAAATCCAAACCGAAATCCGAATTTCTTGGATTTTTGGATTACGGATTGGATTTTGGATTTAATTTTTTAAAATTTTGGATTTTGGATTCGGTACTTCGAATTTTTGGATATCCAAAAATTCAAAATTCTTATACTTTACATTTAGTTCATTATCGATATGTCAATAGCAATAAGTTCAATGCCATACGCATTAGCTATTATCATATATATTCAATATTAATTACTAAGTTATTATGAGAATACTTTCTATTTGGACATGGTTTTACTATTTCTACTTCTTATCTGTCATATTAACATCTCTATTGTATTTTTTTAATATTTTTTTTATATAATAATTTCATTGCTTTAATATTTCATTTAGATGATTGTAGTGAAAATGAAGAACTTTTCAGACAGTTTAATATGAGTACTTCATTTGGATATTCATTTTTGTAAAAAGAAGAAACATCTCAAGTTATAAGTTCAAAACCGAAAATCCAATATATCCAAACCGATTAATCCGAAACCGAACTTAAAAAATCTGATCCAATCCGAACTTATTTGGATTGGATTTGGATTGTCATTTTGTCAATCCGAAAACTAAAAAGCCAAACTGAAATTTCATATGCAATCCGAACTACCCGAACGCCCACCCCTATCATAGACTCTTTACTTCAAAGGTAACTTTGGAAAAAAAAGTTATTTTCTTATTGATAATTGAAAATTTATATATTATGAACCACAAAAAAAATCAAAAAATCAATTAAAGTGGGCCGGGATGGAGTAATCAAGAACGCACTCAAGTTGTATCAATCATAAGGGCCTGTTTGGCCTTAAAAAAAATTCACTTTTTCGAAATTTTCATTCCAAAACACTACAAAAATTCCAACAGATAGAGATGACATGATAGTGTAAAAAATTGCATACCCTAGCGATGTATAACATAACTCATTTAAAAAAGATACATTAAATATAAAGAAAATGACTTACCACTTTAAGATTAGTCTTGATTTGCTTGAGATGATCAAGAGAGAAATCCACTGTACTAATATCAATAGGTCGAAATTCCACACCTTCATCCCCAGACCTAATTGGTGTCCTCTCATCTTCAAGTGTAGTACTCTTCAATAAACTCCAACCAAAATCCACGAAAGTATTAACAACCCCAGATACCATTTGAGCCACAGTAGTACAAAACCTCTTTTTATAATCATTTTCAGAATTTGGATTACTATTAAATGCTGGAAATGTTAAAGGAAGTGAAGGATTATCAGCTCTTTGTAAACAAGAAAGAAGTGCTCCCATTAAAGAAAAACCATCTCCAAGTGAATGATGAAGTTTAAATACTAAATTTCCAGCTGATTTACTTGTTGGATATTTGAATAAATGAATTTCCCATAATGGTCTGGTTTGTGGAAGTTGTTCCATTGCAATCTTGGTTAAATATTCGTTGAAGCAATTGTCATAGAATTCTTTTGATTTTCCTTCTGGGAAAATTGGCACATTTATGTGATCTTTGTACTTCACTTCTACTTTCTTCCATTGTTTAACCCCATTTTTGTCTCTCACCTACTCCAATAGAAGGAAAAATAATTAAGGAAAAAGTTAAAGGAAAAAAAGAGCAATAAAGGAGAATGCATTTCATGGCTAATTAATACAAAAATAGTAGATATTTCTTATTTAAGATATGTTGCTAATTAATTAAAAGTCTAGCTAGCTAAATAATTATGTTTATAAATGCATTAATTATGATTAAGGTATATTGCAGGTACTCACCAACATAATTACTACTCCAAATAAGAGGTCACAAAAAGTCAAAACCTATATCGAAAATTGATTTAAAACGATGAAAAAAAAAATGCATTTTGGTTTGATTTGGTTTTAATTTGGAAATGTAAAAACTAATAAAATTTAATATAATTGTGATTTTAAGCAAATAAATAACTGAAAATACCGAATCAATTCAACTATATAAATACTTAATTAAACTTAGAGTAGATTTTGATCCTAACTCAACCTTTAATTTGCTCATAAGATGATGAAGATTGCCTCTTACCATATTACCACATAATAACGATTGCATTATCTCAACTAATGTAAGACATTCTAACACATGAAAAGAGCATCTTACTGCACAAGGCATCTCATAATCACACAGAATTCGGAGAATAGCTGGATCAAGAGGTATGATATAGACAGTCTACCATAATGCAAAGCATTAATGGCTACTTTCACGACTCGAACTCATAACATATAGGTCTAACAAATAGCAGAAAAGAAAAACGTACCATAATAGAAGAGAAGCGAGGATTAATGGGGAGGAAAACATCCTTAAGCAATGTCATGGTACAAGAATCATCTATAGGAATTTCAGATTCCAAAACACAAATGACTGAAATCGACAATGCCGAGCTGGTGAAGTAGTGCCCCGTAGGGCTAACAGGGAACGACGTTTCTTCTTCTTCTTTCTCTGTCATTCGTTTCACGTTAACTTTCATCATATTTTTTTCTCGTATATCCAAAAGCTTCAGTTTCTAGTTTTCTTTTTCACAATGTACGTTCATCTCTTGAGCCTTTTACCTTATAAATAAATAAATAATATTGGTAAAGCTAACCAGGTCGGTGAATAAATTATGAGTACGCAGTATGACTATTGATTCATTGTATTTATTGCATGAAATATGGACAATTGGATTTCATATGGTTATGATAAATGTTTCTGGTTGGAGAAAAAAAAAAAAAATATATATATATATATATAAATGGATTATGGGAAAATCTTCATCATTGATTTTCGTGTCAACTAACTTTAGCAGCTGAGGGGTCTTTAATACAATGGATGGGTCATTAAAGGAAATACTCCCTACGGTCCAAAATCAGTGATTTTTTTTTTATTGTTTTAACACATATTAAGAAATTTACCTTTTAATATTAATTAACAATAGAATTGACCATATTAACTTTTATCATCTCTTCACATAAATACTCCTAACACATACTCCAACATTATTTACTCCAAGTGCAATGTTGGAAAAAATAATTAATTTATTCTTGAAATTTGAAAAAATCACTTATTTTGGACCACAAGAAAAAACAAAAAATTCACTTTTATTGTGAACCAGAGGGAGTATGTCCTACGTAAGTACTACTAACTGCCCATAATTTTACTGACCAATTTAATTTAATGTCTTTAATTAAGAGACATTATTGAGGATGTCAAGGTGAAAAAATAATTAATGTTTCTTTTTGTTCTTTCTACTCCCTCCGGTTCACAATAAGTGATTAGTTTACTTTTTCATTTTGATTCAAAATAAGTGTCCAGTTATGTAATCAAGAAAAAATTCAATTTGCTTTTACTCTTTTTTCTTGATTTAATCAACACGCAATTTGTTTGTAAAAGAGTAAAAACAAATTGAATTTTTTTCTTGATTACATAACTGAACACTTATTTTGAACCAAAATAAAAAAATAAACTGGTTATTTGTTGTGAACCGGAGTAGTTTATTAGAGGAACTACTCACAAAAGTACTAGTTAACGCTAAAAACATTGTCTATAACTTATTAGAGTACTAAAGCTAATCTTATTGATGCCATTTCGACTTGATCTTCGCCGAATCCTCTCTATAACTTGTAAACTTGTCAGTGCAAGATTCTTATTTTCGAAACTAATTGCTTCTAAGGTAAGAAAATCATAATCGGGATAGGGAACCAAAAAGATATTAAACTTAAACGTGGGTCAAAAATGGAATGACTCTTCTTCTATTTATTTATTTATTTATTATTTGAGTGAGGAATCATTATACATAGTATGCCCGATCAGTATTTCTTTGTTTTACGCCCTGAACGCTTCAAATAAATCCATTGGAAGTTAATTACGCTCGTCTATGATTATTGGAAATGGGGAAAAGATAAAAAAAACAGATGGCTACAGAACATGATACAATAAATATGCCAACAGCAATGGTAGTTGATGGTCTACACTCATCTTCCCAATTAAAGTTGTTGGTTGTCTCGTCATGTGTATTCTTGATCTTTCCAGCTGTTGGTTATTAGATATGATCATTATAACTTGGCGAGTGAACTTACAATTTTAAAAAAGTTAAAAACAGATGATACCGATAATGGATTGATATATATGATATGGCATTGATTTGCTACCCATATTTTGGTGAATACTGACAATTGCTATAGTTGGCGTAAGGAAGATGGGATTACGGACGGGGAAATAGAAGGGAGAATTACCTTTATAATGAAATCGGAAGAAATATTTAAGGCATCTCGAACCTTTACCCTATTTTTGGGACAACTTACTCCAACTATTCTCCTATTTTTTTTTCCTAAAAGAGAATATCCTTTTTAATATTCTTCTCACTCTTCTATACTATATTATTATTTTATTTTTAATTTTTATTTAACAAATTTCATCTCTTATTTTCATTAATTTGTAATTTTTATTAAAACAATTTCATAAATTTTAAATAATATAATTTTATAAGCAATTATTATAGATTAAATAACAATTTAAATAAAAGTAAAATCATTGCGATACAAAACTAATTATATATATATTATATAACGGTAAAATTCATTCGAAATACTGCATTAGTATTCAACTTTAACCTCTAGTATGCTTCCATAAATGATCTAATCAACTTTACCATAATTTTAATTTTTAGGTATTTCAATTTAATGAATTTTTAATTTTCCCTTTTTAATTTTAGCAATATTTGATATTTTATATTCACATCTTTCAATTTTAACAACATCTAAAGTTTTATATTTGCATCATTCAATTTTTGAGATGATTATATATTTTTTGTACAGTTACAACTAATAATAAAATTAACTTATAATTTTACATAAAAATAAAAAATGCAAGAAAATTAATTTATCAAAATTATACGCCAAAGTTAATAAAATATAAAATTAATATTATCAAAATATTATATAAACATAATTAGGTATATATAAAGAGATAAATTAAAAGAGTTAAATAATAAAATATGCATGAATAGTAATTGAGAGATGAATAGTGTACCCCATATTTGAGAGAACATTATTCATCCCTCATTTTGGGGACAAAAATAAGGGAAGGTTGGAGCTTCGTTAAGGAAAAAGTTGCCCCCATTATGGGAAAATGGGGGAAGGTTGGAGATTGCCTTATAGCATGTCAGAAAATACTTGTTTACACTCCTTAATTTCATATTAAATAATAAGAGTTAAATTTAAAGTGAGGATATATATAAAATATATTGGCAAGAGTGATTCAAATTACTTGTTTACACTCCTTATTTTCATATTAAATAATAAGAGTTAAATTTAGAGTGAGGATATATATAAAGTTTATGGGCAAGAGTGAATCATTTATCACCCTGCCTTAGTTATCATATGTATTCAAGAGCGAGTGTTGAACCGAGAAAAGATTAGGTTCCACACATATACGAGATTACACACATAAGGTTTGGAATGAGCAACGAGTCGATCCTATGATTATTTTCTGTGTTTCAAGTAGGGGTGTACAAACGAAACCGACAAACCGCACCAATTCGATAATTCGAGAAAAAAAATCCGATCATGGTTTGGTTTGATATGGTTTGGTGTTGGAAAAAAAACTCGACCATAGTTGGTTTGGTTTGGTTTTAACTAAAGAAAGTCAAACCGAAACCAAACCAACCTGACATTACATATATAGAAATTTGAGATATATTTAATATAAAAATATACTTATTGTGATGTAATTTATAAATATTTCTTAAAAAAA
>MDKF010332846.1:0-11206 GCA_026770625.1 Nicotiana glauca | reverse complement strand
AATTAAAATACTAATCTATATCAACAAACCAACAAATGACAAAGCCAAACAATCATTTTAAACAAAACAAATCGACTCAATTGCTATATAAACCAAGCGAACAGGGCAGGGTCATAGGTCGAGGAGAAATATCCAACCAGAAACACATCGAAATAATTTTTAACAAACATCTACACTGAAATACAGATTCAGAGCAGAATATGAGGGTAGAAGAAGAATCGATTCACTACATTGCATACAAGGAACGAGAAAGACGGAAAATCATGAGGAAATTGAAATACTAACCAGAGAATCACTTGATGTTTCTGAATTCAAAACCACTTACAATCTTCGAAATCTCAGAGTTATTACAGATTTTTAGACAATGAGCAAAAAATTCTCGCTCAAAAAATCCTCACAACTTCCTTCTTCTTCCAGCTTCCCCTCCGAATTCTATCGTTCTTCTACTCCGCTCACCTCGCCTTCGTCCTCTCTTTATCGCCTCTGTTCTTCTTCTATTTCTCAAAATTTTCTTCGTTCCCTTTCTCTGTTTTCTCTCCTCTCTATTGTTCGTGTGTATCGCCCGATTTATGGTGATGATAGAGAGAGATATAGAACGAAGATAGAGAGTGAATATAGAGACACGGTATTTCCGTGTCTCTTTTTGAGGGTGTATCCGATTTTTCTTTTCAGGGTTAACAAATGGGTTGGGTTGGGTATTTATTTTGGGTTGGGTATTTTGGGTTGGGTATTTTGGCCCAAAAAAATTATGTATATATAATATACTATTTGTATTTTTTGATTTATAAAATTGAGATTAAAATTAGAAATTAAAAATTATTCTAATTAAACTTCAAAAATTATTTTACTAGCCATTTGTAGTAATTTTTAATTAAAGCACTCAAAACTAAAATGAACTAATTTTTTTATGATTTTCTTCTATTATTTTTGAAAATACGTTAATACTACTAAAAATGTAAAATTGAGAATTTTAAAGCATATATATTTTTTGTATTTTACTTATGAGTTATTATGTGACCAATTAATAAAAGGATGCAACATAATTCTAAAAATTATAAAAATCATTTTATTTGATATTTTTTGGAATAATTTGTTTAGGGTAAAAATCACGTGCTCACAATATGCTACAATATCCTTCTACATTCTACGCCACCAGTAATGCTGCCGCAAATCCTGATACATCTTCGCAGCGCCCAGATGGATAGAGTACCGGGAACTATGGGCCTCCTCTAAAATCAACTCTCGAAGCCCATCTACATTAGGCACACAAACTCTACCCTGCAATCTCAAAACTCCATCAGTATCTAACGTAACATGCCTGGAATCTCCACGCTACACCGTGTCTTTAAGGATAGACAAATGGGGATCATCATACTGTCGATCACGGATACGCTCCAATGATGAAGAACGGGCAATCGTGCAAGCTAACATACGACTGGGCTCAGAAATGTTCAGTCGCACGTACTAGTTGGCTAAAGCCTAAACATCCAAAGCAAGCGGCCTCTCACCGACCGGAATATAAGCAAAACTGCCCATACTGGCTAACTTCCTACTCAATGCATCGGCCACCACATTGGCCTTTCCCGGATTATATAGAATGGTGATATCATAATCCTTCAACAGCTCCAAACACCTCCTCTGCCTCAAATTCAACTCCTTTTGCTTAAACAGGTACTGAAAACTCTTGTGATCAGTGAACACCTCACACGCCAGGCCATACAGATAATGCCTCCAAATCTTCAATGCGTGAACTATGGCTGCCAACTCTAAATCATGCACTGGATAGTTCTTCTTATGAATCTTCAACTTCCTCGAAGCATAGGCAATTACCTTGCCATCCTGCATCAACACTTTCCAAGCCCAATATGGGAAGCATCACAATAAACTGTGTAAGGCCCTAAACTTGTGGGTAAAACCAACATCGGTGTCGTAGTCAAAGCTGTC
Organism: Nicotiana glauca; assembly: GCA_026770625.1. Taxonomy (NCBI): domain Eukaryota; kingdom Viridiplantae; phylum Streptophyta; class Magnoliopsida; order Solanales; family Solanaceae; genus Nicotiana; species Nicotiana glauca. The sequence goes on along the minus strand of MDKF010332846.1, from coordinate 9,262 downwards.
TTGAGCTTCTAAAAGATCGCCTCAAACTCATCTGACCATCTGAACCGGGCACCCTTCTATGTCAATCTGGTCATCGAGGCTGCAATAGATAAAAACCCCTCCACGAACCATCTATAGTAGCCTGCCAACCCCAAGAAACTCCGAATCTCTATAGCTGATGCTGGTCTAGGCCAGTTCTTGACTGCCTCAATCTTCTTTGGGTCCATCTGAATAAGCTCTGCTGATACAACATGACCCAGAAATGCAACTGAACCCAACCAAAATTCACACTTGGAGAACTTTTCATATAACTAACTATCCCTCAGAGTCTAAAGAACCAACTCTAAGGTGTTGCTCGTTCTCCTCTTGGATGCGGGAATATATCAATATATCATCAATGAAAACTATCACGAATGAGTCCAGATAAGGTCTGAACACTCGGTTCATTAAGTCCATGAAAGTTGCTGGGGCATTTTTCAGCTCGAATGATATAACCAAGAAATCATAATGACCATATCGAGTGCGAAAAGCTGTCTTAGGGACATCAGATGCCCTAATCCTTAACTGATAATACACTAGAGTTCTAGTATAATATTGTCACGACCCGAATTTCCCACCCTTGGGAGTCGTGATGACGCCTACTTATGAGAGCTAGGCAAGCCAATCCTTAACTACCTTTGTCATTAACCAATTCACTTCTTTTAACAATTATCAATAATATCATGAAAAGAGGGGAATAAAGTGAATAAGCGGAAGTCTTAAATTAAAGAATCTGAATAACAATGCGGAAAAATCAACATAACCTCTACCCAAGAACTGGTGTCACATACTCACAAACTACTAAGAGTGCTAAATACTACCGTTTAAAAGAAAATAGAATTGTTTGTCTCGAAATACATGAGATAACAGACTGAAATAAAAGATAAAAGAGATGTCGGGCCTGCGGACGCCTGCTAGGCTACCTCGTGTCTCGCTGGACTGAAGGCTAACTCCCGCTACTGCAGCTACTGTCCAACACCTAGATCTGTGCAAAAGAGCACAGAGTGTAGTATCAGCACAAGCGACCCCATGTGCAAGTAAGTGTCTGGCCTAACCCCGGCAAAGTAGTGATGAGGCTATGATCAGACTCCAGATAAACCTATGCAGATTTATATACAGATACAACAAAGAGAAAATAGAAATAAACAATTAAAACTGAGGGAGGGAACATGCTTCAGGGGTAAAAGATGTAAATAGAATATCAGGAATAATAGAGGAGAAATCTACAGTTAGCTTCTAACATGAAAATAAAAAATAAAGACAACTTTCATATTCAGCTCATCTTGTTGCAGGCGTGCAACCCGATCCAAATTCTCATAACTCGTATTAGGCATACCACCCGCTCCCATTTCATAATATCTTGTGGTAGGCATACCACCCGCTCCCATTTCATAATATCTTGTGGTAGGCGTACCACCCGCTCCCATTTTATAAATCTTGTGGTAGGCGTACCACCCGTTCCCATTTCATCAATCTTGTGGTAGGCGTACCACCCTCTCCCATTTCTTCAATCACTTATGGTAGGTGTACCACCCGCTCCCATTTTAATCCAACACAACATAACAAGATAATCCTGGCTAGGGAACAACAAAAATATAATAACTTCCCGGCATGGGAACAACAATATAATAACTTTCCGGCAAGGGAACAAAATATCAATCAAATGTCCCGGCAGGGGAGAGTCAGCTATAACCAATCTTATTTAAGTTCTACTTGACACAATTAATACCCATACTTAGCCATAACTAAAGTCCATGAAAATAAACAAATCCTTGCTCAGTATCGAGAATCATCAATCAAGCTTTCACAGAATCCATTAAGAATACAAGAATTATCAATTTAAGACCCACGGTCATGCTCGAAATCAACGTATAGATACTCGTCACCATGCCAATACGTCGTAATCGACAGAAAATAAATAGAAAATAAGACTCAATTCCTAATACCTCAAGCTAAGGTTAGACCAAACACTTACCTCAAACTTCCGCGACCAAATCAATCCACAATCACTGCTTTCCCTCTCGAATCCGGCTCCAACCTAATCGAATCTATGCATAATTAACTCAATACCATCAATAAGAGCTAGACAAACCAATTCCTATATTCAATTACAACTTTCATAATTAACTCAATACCATCAATAAGAGCTAGACAAACCAATTCCTATATTCAATTACAACTTTCCAGTCATTCTTCCCAAAATCCCAAAAATTGACTCCGGGCCCGCTTGGTCAAAATACGAGATTCGGACCAAAATCAAATCCCACATTCACCCACGAACCCGAATATATAATTTTTTTTCAAATTCGTTCCCAAAACGAGGTCTAAATCAAGAAAAATTAAAAAGCCCTAACTCTACCCAAATCCACAATTTCTACCTTAGTTACATGTTTTAGGCCTAGGATTTCAATAGATGATGATGAAAAACGAAGAAAACGAGTTAAACAATGTTTACCCAAGAAACTTTGGTGAAAAAATTCTCCAAAAGTCGCCCTAGAATCTTAGAGAAGAAGGAGTTCTTGAAGTGTTACGAAAATCCCGTCATTGGTTCTGTTTTTGGGTTTTTAATAACTGGGCAAAATTTCCCTTCGCGCTCGCGATGGTCCATGCCTGAAGACCTTCATGTTCACGACACAGCGGCTCGCTTTTGCGGAGAATTATCTCCCTGAGCCTCGCGTTCGCATCCCTAAGGTAACGTTCGCATAGTTTAAAATTGGAGACCCCTCCCCCTCAACCTACGCGTTCGCAAGTAACGGGCCGCATTCGCAAAGGGTCTTCCCCCTGAGCTTCGCGTTCGTGTCCCTATTATCGCGTTTGCGATGAAGACAACATGGCACCTAGGAATTTTCCTTATGCGTTCACGAGTGAGGCCACGTGAACGCGAAGGGTAAAATCCCTGGGCACTAACAACAGAAGACCTGCAACATTTCTTAAGCCAAAACCATTCCGAAACACACTCAAAACACTCCCGAGCCCTCGGGGCTCCTAACCAAACACATGCACTAACTCAAGATCATCCTACGAACTTAATTGTGTGATCAAATCGCCAAAATAACATCATATACATCGAGTTAAGCCTCAAAATCTATAATTTCTTCCAAATTTCATAAAACATCAAATTTCCCATTTTAAGTCTGAAACACATCAAATGATGTTTGTTTTCAATTAAACTTTATAAAAAGTGTTTAAACCATATATAAGACCTGTACCGGGTGCCGGAACTAAAATACGGGCCCGATACCATCACTTTCTTATTAGATTTTATTTCCAATTTTCCTTAACTATTTTCAGAAAACAATTTTACTCAAAAATTCATTTCTCAGGCTTGGGACCTCGGAATTTGATTTCGGGCATACGCCCAAGTCCCATATTTTTCTACGGACCCTCCAGGACTGTCAAATTACGGTTCCGGGTCTGTTTACCCAAAATGTTGACCGAAGTCAAATTTATTAATTTTAATATCAAAACTTAACATTTTTCACACAAATTTCACATTTAAGCTTTCCGGTTATGCACCCGGACTGCGACGCAAATTGAGACAACTATAAATGAGGGTTTTAAGGCCTCAGAAGCATAGAATGGGCAAGAAAACAGGTGATGACCCTTTGGGTCACAAATATACCGGCCCAGCATAATATACTGGAGATTGGAGCATTGGTATATTATACTGGAACTTTCTACGTTAAAGTTCCAGCATAATATGCTGGAAGTTCATACACAGGTGTACCGATCTCCAGTATATTATGCTGGAACTTTCAGTGTTGCAGAAAAATAGTGGCTATTTTTCGATGAATTTGCAAATACTGCTATTTTTAAATTGCCAGTCCGAAAACTGGCTAACCCGTGCTATTATCACTTCAAAGTCTAGGTAATTACCCTAGAATGGCCTATACTAGAGGTCACCTACAACCCAAGAGTGCTCAATGCAGACCAACAGGAAATTGATGGGGCATTTGCATTTATACCCGCTTTTTGGGTCACTTTTTAACTTGTACCCGCTTTGAAAAAAAATTGCAAGCGTACCTACATTTTTGCGTAACTTCAGCATACGGGACTGAAGTAACAAAGGCAATCACGCAAACTTCAGCATTCTAGTAGATGGGTCTGAAGTAGCAAATATTGCTGAACCAAGTGTGCTGAAGTTTTTATTTGTAATTGCTGAACTTAAGCATTCTAGTGCTGAAGTTTTGTTCTCTATTTGCTGAAGTTTTTATTTGTAATTACTGAATTTTTTTTGTCCTGGATTCTTTAGTTTTGTCATAAAGCTTTTTCAAAAACTTCAGCAGAAGATGCTGAAGTTATTTAGTTCATTTGTAAAAACTTCAATACTAAATAAGTTGAAGCTTTCTTGTCCTGGATTCATTAGTTTTGTCATAAAGTTTTTTCAAAAACTTCAACAGAAGATGCTGAAGTTATTTAGCACTAAATAAGCTGAATTTTTTTTGTCCTGAATTTATTAGTTTTGTCATAAAACTTTTTCAAAAACTTGAGCAGAAGATGCTGAAGTTATTTAGTTCATTTGTAAGAACTTCAACATTAAATAAGCTGAAAATTTTTTTGTCCTAGATTCATTAGTTATGTCATAAAGCTTTTTTCAAAAACTTCAGTAGAAGATATTGAAGTTATTTAATTCATTTGTAAAAACTTCAGCACTATATAAGCTGAAGTTTTTGAAATTTTTTTTAACATACTAGATAAATAATCACCTTATTCTTTCATAGTGTATTACTACTATAAAATAATCAGATTGTAAAAGTATCTAAATCATAAATTTTGGAACACAATAAACGTGAAAAGAATAAAATTATCGTGAAAAGAATCATTAAGTGTAACATTAAACTTCCCGTACGTGGAAATATTTATAAATTATTGTCTACTAACTTATGTAATTATTTATAATCAATTTTTAAATAATCTGATAAACATAATTATGGCAATCATCCCATGAATGAAGTTTCATAGCAGCACCAGCAACAGCAAAAGAAAGAAGAAGGAGGAGGAGAAAATGGGCTGAAGTTGTTTACAAAATGTGTAAAAGTTAAAAAAAATTAAAAAAAATTGTTATAGGTTAAATGGGGGCGACCAAATAGGATGCCCGTGCAATTTTTATGAGATTGATTAGTAGGAGAATTAGATGGCCCAAATCTTCCATACGTCCAAGCTATCTTTAACAAAACATTTCGTCTTCACCCACCCATTCCTTTGCTAGTATGAAAGGGGAAGTTTAGCAAATACACATCCCATGGAAAATAATTACTGGCTCCCCATGCACTTTTTTTCTTGCCCCTTTTTTTAAACCTAGCCAAATGACTATGTTACTAAATTGTCAAGCCAAATCAAGTCATGTCAAGCCAAATCAAGTCAAGTCAAGCCAAACCGAGTCAAGCCGAGTCGGAACAAGAAAGCTAAGCTAGGTTAGGTAATTAGTTTTAACTAGATAGATATTTTGCATAAATTTCTCTATATGAAAATCAGTTGAAGATTGAAATGTGGAAGGATATAATATTCCTACTAGATCCCTATTGTTTTGTAAAAATAGCACAGTCTAGCCAATTTTTAGACTGGTCATTCTAAAATAGCAGTGTTTACCAAGTCAATGAAAAATAGCCACTATTATGCTTCAACAGAGATCGGTCCAGTATAATATTCGGGAGCTCGGTGCACTTGTGTATGAACTTCCAATATATTATGCTGGACCGGTATATTATACTGGAACTCAAGTATATTATGCTGGAGTTGTATTGGAGAAAAATATATGCATAAATGAATAATGATAAGGCATGACACGTGGAACTATCAAAAGGTTATAATTGGTCAAAGAATTATAAACTGGTGCAGACAAAAAGAGATACGGGATCAAAAAGGATGTACAAGATAAGAGGCTCAGAAGCCCCGTCCCTATTTGAGCGTAATTACATACGAGATGCGAGAAGGATAACGAACCTGGTAAAATAAGAAGATAAAGATACAACATTTCAAGGGAAATAAATACCGGAGCCGTTAAGGAATATTTGTATTCAATGTAATGATTATGCAATGCAGCATTTAATGTCATTAAATATCCATAATGGCCTTATTATGACTTAGGTGTAACGTACATTTTCAAAGATTCTCCAAAGAGACCTATAACAGGAGAAATATGTAATCAGTGAAAACACAAGGCACTATTGAAATGTATTCTGATTTACAAGCTTTCATATCTGAGTACTTGAAAATTCTTTTCTCTATTTATTTTTCGATTATCAGTAACCCGATTCTTCTAATCACTAGATTTGACTAAAAATTCATTTTTTTGGTTGAACAAATTGGTTCCGTTACCGAAAATCTGATAATCAACGTTATTTCTACTTGATTTTCTTGTTCACATCAGTCGTGTCAAACAACAACGACAACATCTAAGGACTTCCAGAAATTCAAACAATCCATCAAATTCAAGGAGATTCTCCACGAGATTCTCCACAAGGTTCTCTACGAGGCTCTCCACAACGATCTCGTAAAGGTACTCCTGATGGATCTCATGCAAATGAACGGGATCAACTCAACAATGTCGAAGATATGAATGAGGTATTGCAAAAAATAATTGCTTCTCAAGTCAGTAAAGCTCTTCAAGCCTTTGTTAGTTACCTGTTGCTCCTCCCACACCAACCCCAAACAATAATACTTTAGAGAACCCCCGTTCTAGACTGGTTAATTCATGTAGTGGTGGAACTTCTAGTGAAATGCAGAAGGAGACCCAGGTAATCTAGCTAATTCTGATTTACAAAATCTCGTACTAACCTTGCAGAAACAACTTAAGGAGCAAAATGAACGTATAGAACAAATATCTGGGGTACCACCTGTAATCAAAGGAGTAGACATAGACAAATATTCTTAACAACCATGGAAGCCGAGTGCCGCCCTCCTCCCAATTCCAAAGAAATTTAAAATGCCTGATATTCCAAAGTACGATGGAACATCAGACCCACGAGACCATGTCACTGCATTCACCACAGGAGTCAAGGGGAATGACTTGACTAAGTAAGAAATTGAATCGGTCCTGGTCAAAAAATTTGGTGAAATGCTCACCAAAGGAGCTTTAACCTGGTACTCTCTTTTACCTGAAAATTCTATAAATTCTTTTGCTGAGCTTGCAGATTTGTTTATTAAAGCACATTCGGGAGCTCAAAAACTGGAAAAGAGGATGGAGGACATCTTCAAAATCAAGCAAGGAAATTCCGAGTCACTGAGAGAATTTGTAGATAGATTTCAATGGGAAAGAATGCTGCTACTGCGAGTACCTGACAACTGGGCAGCCATAACTTTTGCTAGTAATCTGAATGAGAAAAGTTCATAAGCCACGAGGAGACTCAAAGAAAGCCTTCGAGAATTCCCAGCAACAATGTGGAACAACATCTACAACAGGTATAGCACAAAGATGAGGATTGAGGAAGATATCATCTTGCGACCTAAAACAGATGAGAAAACAAGTTCAAGGCGTGTAGACAATGAAAGGAGATCCGGTAAAAATAGGTACGTTCCTTATATGGGACCTGCGCGTAAAGACTCAAGGTCAAAACAAGAAAGGTATGATCATAAACCCAAACATAGGGAATCGGGCTCCTTATCAAGGTTTAACAATGATCGAGGTGCACATGGACAGCGGGATGATGATGGGAGTTTGAAGACAAGGTTTGGTGGTTACAATTTTAATGTAACTACTTCCGAGCTCGTGGCTGTTTTAAAAGGCATGGGAGACAAGGTACGATGGACGAAGGAGATGAGATTAAACCCAAGCAAATGAAACCCCAATCACTAGTGTGAATTCCATAACTATCACGGACATAAAACCTCAGATTGCAGATTTTTACAAAGTGAGGTGGGTCATTTGTTAAAGTAAGGATACCTCACTGAGTTATTCAGTGAGAAAGGTAAACAAGCATATATGAAAAATATACAGGAGCCCCCGAAGCCGCCCTCTCCTAAACGGACAGTCAACTTTATAAGTGGAGGAGAAGATATCAATGGTTTCTCATATACTACAGCTAATAAAATATCCAAAATGACGATCACTCATGGAAAGTGGTTACGACACATCCTGGAGGAGGAGAATATCATGTTCAGTGACGCATATGCAGAAGGCCTCATGACTCCACATAACGATGCACTGGTAATATCACTACTCGTACATGATACTAATGTGAAACGTGTTCTGATTGATCCAGGTAGTTCAATGAATATTAGTTTGATACGAGTGTTGCGCGAGATGCAAGCTGAGGACAAGTTGGTTCCAAAAGCACATACTTTGTCAGGGTTTGATAATTCTAATGTCATAACCAAAGGCGAAGCAATCCTTACCACATTTGCAGAAGGTGTTGTAAAAGATACTAAGTTCCAGTTTGTAGATATAGAAATGGCTTATAATATGATCCTATGAAGGACATAGATCCATGATATGAATGTCGTACCGTCAACTTTACATCAAGTTATTAGATTCCTATAACCATGGGGGATTTGTCAAATCAGAGGTGATCAACAAACATCCAGGAGTATTAACTCCATTGTAGATTCAACTGTTCAAGGTGAAGTTAAATAGCAATTACAGGATTCAGTTGAGGAGGGTATAAAGCCAACCTTGACTGAACAAGGAAAAATAGACGTGGATTCAAGGCCTGACACTATTTAAGAACCAGAGAAAAATGAGAACATTAAAACAATGATCGAAGAGTTAGAGGCTGTGGTTTTATTTATACACTGTCCCGAAAGGAAAGTGTATATAGGAGCAAATCTCAGTCCAGAGGTAAAACGTAAGTTAATTGAATTTTTAAAAGCTAACATAGATTGTTTTGCTTGGTCCCATTCTGACATGACAGGGATACCACCGGAGGTCATGACTCATAAATTGAATAAAGACCCATCATATCCCCCAGACATGCAAAAGAAACGAAAGCAAGGGGCTTTCAAGAATCAAGTGTGAGCACGTAATTTTTACCCCAAGTAAATGAATTCCAAAATCAAAATAAAATAATTTTGTTTACTATTGTGTGAAATACCAGTGTTTGTTAATTGCTTGAAATAAAATTTGAATGAAGATAAAAAGGGAATTAATTAGAAAATATCATTAAAAATTGTAGAACAAATGCTAGGAAATTTGGAAGATAAATCAAAAATACAAAAAAGATCAGAAAATAAAAAAATAAATACAATTGAAAGTACAAAAACAAGACAAAATACCAAATATAAATACAATAGAAAATTTGGCCCAAAC
>MU780139.1:71946-86188 GCA_026770625.1 Nicotiana glauca | reverse complement strand
TACCTAGGATTTCTAGTTCGCAGACTATAACAGAGTCAAACTTTTCTCGGTTCGGGATTAATTCGGTGACTTGAGGCACCATTATATTCTCAAATGGCGACTCTGAAATTTTTAAATAACTAATGCCGTTCCGACCGTCCTTTAATTGGAAAAACTCTTTTCTTTTTATTATACCCTTCGCGGGGTGTAGTAAAAACGCCATGTAAAAAAGAGGTGTGACAGACCCTAAGTGGGGCAGAATAATATACCCCGTATTTGATGGGTGCGTAGGCACGAGTTGCTATAGCCAGTCGGGACTGTGATCGTGTGTTGACGGGAAAATTGGACCTTTCTAGAAATGATTGGAGTGTAAGAAATTTGGTCTTAAAGTTTAAAAATATAGATAAAGGAAATGATCTCAATTGAAATGGTGTTGTCGGACTTATATCAAATGCGGTAATATGGGATAAACCGCGAGTGTATGGGTAAAAGTAAAATCATCAATTTGGAACCTCAGAATAATTCTTAGTACGTTCGAGGACGAACGTTTGTTTTAGAGGTGGAGAATGTGATGACCCAAAATGTCATCTTTAAATTAAACAATCATCTCGATGTTTTAAGATCTTGAAAAACTCTATCAGTAATCCCTCGACTTGTGTGAGCAGTCCATATAATTTTCCGAAAAGTTTTTGTATAAAAAATGGATTAAATTATGATTTAGAACTTTAGAACTCAACTGAATTGACTTCGGTCAACATTTTGAGAAAACAAATCTGGATCCAAGTTTTGGCCATTCCGGTAGTTCTATATCATAATTTTACACTTAGGGGCATGTTCGGATTGTGTTTTGAGGTTTGTAGCTAATTTAGGCTTGAAATGGCGAAAGTCGCATTTTTGAAGTTTTCGGTTCGATAGTGAGATTTTGATCCGAGGGTCGGAATGAAATTACAAAAGTTGGAGTAGATCCGTAGTGTTAAAAGTGATGTGTGTGCAAAATTTCAAGTCATTCGGACGAGGTTTGATAGACTTTTTGATCGAAAGTGTGTTTTAGAGTATTTGGAATTCTTAGGCTTGAATCCGATTGGATGTTATTTTGAGCGTTCCAAAGGTGGGAACAAGTTTGAATGATGTTTTATGATTGGTTGATGCATTTTGTTGAGATCCCAAGGGCCTCGGGTGGATTTCGGAACGTTAACGGATCAATTTTGACTTGAAGAAAACTGCTGCATTTTTTTTCACAGAACCGTGAATAGTCCCCGTGAATAGTACCGGTGAATAATACTGGTGAATAGTGCATGAATAGTCCCCTTGAATAGTCCCCGTGAATAGTACCCGTGAATAGTACCGTGACCAGTAAAAATGCGTGAATAGTAACCCGAATTCTGGACAGAACATTCATTTCTGTCCCATTTTTCATTTTTGTCAAATTGGAGCTCGGGAAGAGGCGATTCTCGAGAGATTTTCATAGAAAACAACGGAGTAAGTGTTCTTAACTTAATTTTGATTAGATTACCAGAATCTATTACTAGTTTTGGCATTAAATATGTGAATTTAGTTAAAAGATTTTGAAAACCCTCTCGGATAGATTTGAGGATTTGAGGGTCTAAATATTATCAAAATTTAGTAATTTTGGTATGGTTAGAATCGGTGTTGGATGAGCTTTCATATTTTGCAACTTCCGTCGGATTCCGAGACGTGGGCCCCACAGTCGAATTTTTAGTGCAATTTTGAATTTTTAATGGAAAATGTAGAATTTCATATGGAATTAATTCCTATAATTTTAATTGACTAAATTCGAGAATTTCGAGCACGAATTCGCAAGGCAAAGGCTTGTTAGAATTTTGAATTGGTTTCAAAGCGAGGTAAGTTTCTGGTCTATCCTTAGCTCGAGGGATTAGGAGTTGTGTCTTATTTATTACATGTTAATTATGGAGTACGACGTATAGACATGGTGACGAGTATGTATACGTTGGTGTCAAGCATGCCCGTGAGTCTTGTATTATAATTGTTATGATTCCGTTTTGGTTTATTGTGCTTCATATGTTATTATTGTTTTGATATTATTGTTCCCTTGCCGGGATATTATTGAAATATTATTGTTCACTTGTCGAAATATTATTGAAATATTACTGTTCCCTTGCCGGGATGTTATTGTTTTGATTGTCGTACTATTGTTTCCTTGCCGGGATATTATTATTTTGATATTGTTTTTCCTTGCCGGGATTTGATTGTTGTACTATTGTTCCCTTGCCGGGATATTATTATTTTGATATTGTTTTTCCTTGTCGGGATTTAATTGTTGTACTATTGTTCCCTTGCCGGGATATTATTGTTTTGATATTGTTTTCCCTTACCAGGATTTGATTGTTGTACTATTGTTCCCTTGCCGGGGTTTCATTATGATTTCATTTATTTACTTACCCTATTTTCCTTGTGATTGTTGTTTGGGTGAGGAAGATCGTAAAACACGAAGGGTGATGTCGTGTATTGTTTTGGTAAGAGAGTGTTAAAGCATGAAGGGTGATGCCGTGCACATTTATATTATTCATATGGTGAGGAAAGAGTGTTAAAGCACGAAGGGTGATGCCGTGCACATTTATATTATTCATATGGTGGGGAAAGAGTGTTAAATCGCGAAGGGTGATGCCGTGCACATTTATATTATTCATATGGTGAGGAAAGAGTGTTAAAGAACGAAGGGTGATGTCGTGCCGCACGATGTACAATTCCGTGCTGATTATATTGATTTCATAGTGAGGGTGGGAGTAAAAGTACGAAGGGTGATATCGTGCAGTTTATATTGATTCTTATGGTGAGGACGAGAGTAAAAGCACGAAGGGTGATGCCGTACACTTGTCCTTGATTTTCCTGATTCTAATTGAGTTATGTTGTCCTTTACGTTCACTTTCTGTTTGCCGTGTTACTTGTTATTATCAATTCAAGTGTATTAACTGTTTAGATCTCTTTACTATTGTGATCCTTTGTGTTGGAATCCATAGTGTTTACAATACTTCGCATTATTATTTTTATATGTTCAATACTTTAAATTTCAACAATTGTTACATTTTTAACTCAATTGATTTCTCAGCTAAATTTTCCTTAAACCGTTTGAGGTTGTAATTTACTTAGAAAGGAATTTCTTCTATGTTTTGATTTATTGATATCTCATATTAAAGGTAATAATTCATTCGATATTGTACTTTAATTGAAAAGGGTATTTTCTTTATCAAATGATTTCTAAATATAACTTCATCTTTTCTAGTTGATTTTCCAAATGGGTTGAAATTTGTACTCTACTTTATATTAAGTAAATGAGACTCTTTGAGCATTCTTAAATTGCATTGGGTTATGGACCCTATAAATTGAGCAACATGAGAATGTTGTTGCGAAATGTGAGACAGAAACATGTGGCCACAAGGTGCTAGGAAAAATATGATGATTTTATTAATGACAGATTATGATATAGGCACGAGGTGCTGGGAAAAATATTATGGTTTCATTATTAGCGCATGAGTTGTCCGTGCGATTGTAATATAAATATGGCCACGAGATGCCGTAAAAATATGAAAGTGGGCTGAGTCCTATATTATTGTGATTATGAAATGAGGCGTCACAAGGTGACCTGTACTTGAAAGAATTATATTCTAAAGATACTTATTTGAAAGATATTTATTTGAAGGAAATATATTCGAAATATATATTCATTGAAAAGCATATTATCTCAGAGATTATTACTTGAAGAATTTAAAGGCGAAAGACTTATATTTGAAGAACTTGATTAATTGATTGCACTTGTATTTATTATTTTTTGAGAAATATTTATGTTGTTCTTGTTTTCTGCTATTTATGTCACGGGTTGATCATTGTTGCCACCATTATATCTGCTTCCTATTATTTTTGTACAATATATTGCACAGGTTTATTTGGTAGTCTGATTCTAGCCTCGTCACTACTTCGCCGAGGTTAGGCTAGGCACTTACCAGCACATGAGGTCGGTTGTGCTGATACTACACTTCTGTATATTTTTTGTGTACAGATCCAGGTATTTGATCGATAGTAGTTGTTCGTTGCAGTGGAGACTCGAGATAAACCTGATGCAGCCTTCGCAGTCCTCGGAGTCACCTTCAATTATACTTATTTCCATTTGTTCCTTTTGTTCGGAACAGTAATGTATTTATTTTGTATAACTACTCTTAGAAAAGCTTATGACTTGTACTTCCAGTTTTGGGAATGATAAATTGTTTAGAGAAATTTCATTTTAAGTTAATAAATATCAATTTTATTTTTGTTAATGTTAGGCTTACCTAGTTTAGAGACTAGGTGCCATCACGAAACCCAACGGAGGGATTTTTAGGTCGTGACAGTTAATTTTCAAAAATAGCCTTAATAATGTCTTGGATGTGTCCAATAGAAGGTGTCGTGGCATCACATGTGTCTTGAGTCGCTAACTCTATTTGATCTTATTTTTTCCATTCAGGTATGCATCAATTTGCTAGAGATTGAGCGCGATAGATACCTCAGGATTATCACATTTGGGAGCTGTTTGAGGAGACTTTTTACTTCTGAGTCTGTTTTATATTATTTTTGCTGTCTAGTCTTGTATGGTAGTATTTAATCATTTAGTTGGTATCAGAGTTGTCATAGTATAGTTTAGTTTGTTGAGTCTCTCGTTATCATACTTCTTGTTTTGTATTTGAAAACTGAAAAAAGAGTTATAAATGAAAAATCCAAAAAAGTTTTTGTTTTTTAGTTTATTTTGTCCAACATTTTTTTCGGAACTACGCTTGATCTGATTCATGAGGGACATGATATGTAGGCAACCTATATAGGGTTCGATCGAATCATCTTTTAAAAAAAAGAAAAAAAAAAGAAAAAGAGAATGAAGTTGTGGGACATGAGAAATGATAGGAAAGAAAAAAGCGATAATCAAAAAGAAAAAAAGGGGAAAGAAATAAAAAACCGAGCGGTGTTGGAAAGGAAGACAAAGATGGAAATGGGGCAAGAAGAGTGAAATTGGAAAGATGCCATATGACCTTCGTACCCTCAAAGCTATTCTAGTACCGTTAACTATGACTAGGGGGTATTACACGCAATGTGATATTTCTATCTGATAAATGCTCTAAAGGTAATATGTTGGCTTTGTTTTGCTCCTCTTTGTTACTTTCGTTGTTATCATAATAGAGGGTGGTTAGTTTGTGGCACTTTGGCGATTCATCCAGACAACATAAGGTCAAACAGCAAGGTAGCCATGACTAGCAAAGACTTGGACACATGAGTTGTTGACCCGTCGAGGGAGTTTGTGGAGTCGGAGTCTGAATTGAAAAAGGAGGTCCAAAGGTTGGAATAACATATGGCAGAAATATATCAGTCTTGGATCAGGGGGCATCCTCCTTATTCATTCCCCACTAACTACCATGAAAACCATGCCTCCATTTCACCGTTGTCCCAAGCCCAGATTCCCAATATCGTTGATCTTTTCCTTCAATACACTTCAGGCTCCACCCCTTACAACTCCTACACTGGCACTTCATCCCAAATTCTCCATGCTCTGCCAGCCAAAACAACCCCATACCCTGCTCAAGTTTAGGAAGCTAATTTATCTGGATCAGCACACTTTGTGGTGAGGATGCATGGTAGCACGGTATATGAAAATCCTCTTGGAAACTTGTTAATTGAAGTTAATAATATGGAAATTGGTGAAGGTCCTAGTAATTTTGATGTGCAATCCAGTGGCTAAGATGTCGAGCTTGGTGATTGGAAAGACACTCCTTTCTTGGCTAGCCAGGGAGGAATTTGGTGGTTAATTTTGTTGTCATTTCTGTTTGTCCAGGTTATTTCAGGGTTGTAATCCGGATATTGTCTTATGTTTCAAACTCTTCTTCTTTTTGCTTAGTTTGTTTTATTGTAGTAACTCGTCTAGTGTAATCTAGGATTGTTCCAGGGTTGTAACCCATGTCTATTTTGCTGGTCTTGTTCAAAACCTGTTCACCGCCTATCTAATGCAATTTTCTATTTTTTGTTAGTTCTAGTCAATTTTTTTAGGTCATTTTTCCTTTTATAGTTCTTTTCATGCTGACTTGTGACGACCCGGCCCGTCGTCTCATGTGTTACTATTTCGTTTTTCCCGTTTATTGCTTCTTAATATTTCATTATAGGTATGTGGTGTGTGAGAGTTGATTGGGATTGGTTTTGATAAGAAATGAGGCACTTAATCTCCTTAAGAAAAGCTTAAGTTGGAAAAGTCAACCGGATGTTGACTATTGAGTTAGAGGGCTCGGATGTGATTTTCGGTGATTCGGTTAGCTTTGAGGGATGATTTGTGACTTAGGAGTGCGATCGGAATTGATTTTGGAGGTCCGGTGTAGAATTAGGCTTGATTTGGCGAAGTTAGAATTTTGGCGAATTTCGGTTGATAGGTGAGATTTTGATCCGAGGGTCGGAATGGAATTCCGAGAGTTGTTGTAGCTTCGTTGGGTGATTTTGGATATGTGTGCAAATTTTCAGGTCATTGGGACATCGTTTGGTTGGGTTTTTGATCGAATGCGCATTTCGGAAGTTTTGAAGAAACTTACGCTTGAATCCGATGTGAATTGATGGTTTTAGCGTTGTTTTTATGTATTTTGATGATTAGAACAAGTTTGAATGATGTTATGGGTTATGTTGGTGCTTTTGGTTGAGGTCCCGGGGGCCTCGGGGTGATTTCGGATGGCTATCGGGGTGAAATTTGAGTTGAGGAATTGCAGGTTGCAGCTGGTACCTGGTATTTTCGCTTCTGCGGAAATGGACCGCAGAAGCGGTTCCGCAGAAGCCTGAGGAGGGTCGCAAAAGCGGCTTATGGCCTGGTAGGGTAGTTCCGCAAAAGCGGAATCTTTTTCGCTTAAGCGAGTCCGCAGAAGCGGACAGGCGATCGTAGAAGCAATTTTGTCCTGGAGGTGAAGTTCCGCAAAAGCGGGAATTGTGTCGCAGAAGCGGATTTGGTCTTTAAGTGAAATTACACAAGAGCAGAAATATGACCATAGAAACAGTATCGTGGAAGCGGGTGTGGGGACCGCAGAAGCGGAAACCCCTGGAGTCAGAAGGGTTTTATATTCATTTGTTCCGCGAAGCTTATGTTATTTTCACCATTTTTTAGCGAGCTTTGAGAGCTTTCAGGCGATTTTGAAGAGGGATTCAAGGGAAAATAATTAGAGGTAAGTTCCTTGGCCTAATTATTCAGGTTTATGGTAGAATTAACATGGAAGTTGGTTGAAATTCATTAAAAAAGGGTGAGATTTTAATATTTCAAATTGGGATTTGATAGATCATTTGAGCTCGGATTTTGGAGTTCTTGGTATGTATGGACTCGTGGTGAGACGGAAAATCCGGTAATGTGAGTTTTATAATTTTTCGAGAAGTGGGCCCGGGGCTCGGGTTTTGCTAGTTTCGAGATTTTTGATATTTGTCGATTGTTTTCGATTGGGTATTGTTCCCTTAGCATATTGTAATGTATTCGCTCTGATTTTGGTTAGATTCGATGCGCGTGGAGGCCAATTTGAGGGGCAAAGGCATCGCGAGCGAGGAGATTTCACCGGTTCGAGGTGAGTAATACTTGTAAATGATATCCTGAGGGTTTGAAACCCCGGATTAGCACATCATAGTGTTGTATTGAGGTGACTTACACGCCGAATAACAGGTGTGTGGTAGAGCACCGTTGGGGATTGTGACTTGTTCCGTCCCTCTTAATGAAATAACTACCTAATTGATTGAAGCTCAGTTGATATCCTTATAGAAATGGATTAATTGTCGTGATTGGGCCTCGTGCCAACTGATTGAATCCTTTAGGGATTATTATCACTGTTTCCATGATACTTGGCATGTTAAATGATTTCAGTTCTGAGTTTAACACTGTTTTGAAATGTCTAGTCATACTTCTAAGGTTAAAACTTAAACTACATTTTCTAACGTTTGGAGCTGAGAACTATTACTTGACATCGCCCTAGTGGCTCATATGCATGTTCTGGACTGAGGATGGATCGGGCTGCATGCCGCAGCGGTGTGATATTGATATTGCGCTTGGCCTGTAGGAGCCCCTTCGGAGTCTGAACCCCCACAGTGAGCGCGGGTACCTAAATGGATCGGGCTGCGTGTCGCAGCGGTCATGTGCATTGCATTGCATTCATGCATTGGTTCCCGATTGTACTATGTGGCATGACATTCAGCACTCTCATATCATTGGCATCCATGCTATTACTTGCACTGTTACTAGATACCCCGGTGTTATTTGTAATGGAGTGCTGTGCCCGAGGGGCTGACTTATGTGCGGACTTGCACTATCTAATTATGCATTCAATTGCTTGACTGTTGGGAAAAGGATATTTTTAAAAGAGGTTTTTAACTGAGCCAGATATTTTCCAAAGGATTTTTATGGAATTACTGTTTTCTCAAGGGTCATACTGTCCTACATAGCATGATGGAGTGCTTTACGTGTTTTCTTACCGCTAAGTTATCATTTACTTTTATTACTCATTGAGTTAGAGTACTCACTTTACTCCCTGCACCTCGCGTGCAGTTGCAGGTATTGTTCACCCGGCAGCGGATTTTGAGCTGATTGAAGGTATCACTATTGTAGCGGAGTAACGTGACCGCCAGCGTCCGCGGCACTTGATTTTTCCCTTCTTTGATTTTAAATTTGATTCATGTAAATTACAGACTATGTAGTTGTGTTCAGGATTCTTTAGATGCTCTTGACTTGTGACGCCCCGGTCGGGCTGAGTTGGGTGGTAAATATCAGTTATTAATGCCATTAAGTCATATTATTCATTCATTTATGTTTGTTAACTGTTAAAAAGGGGCATTGTTGTTCTATTGGCAGGCCTTGTCTTCACGAGAGGCGCTATCACGACCGGGTTTGGGAATTGGGTTGTGACATGACTCTAGTGGCACGACATGCACGCATAATTCTCAGCCTGGTCTTGAAAGTTAGTCTAATCATGAAGCAATGACACAGTTTTGAACATGATAAAAAGATGCGTTTGAGGAAAAAATTAAAGATTCACGCATTCTGAGATGACCTGAACATTGAATTGAGTGAAACTGAGGCAGTAAGTCTGGGAAATCAAGAGGTCGATAAGAGCATATAATAAGGAAATATCTCTCAAGCAGTTTGAGGAAAATCAGTCAGTGCTGAGATGCATTCTTCCATATTAATATAAAGTTAAGTCAAGTATGCTTCGAACCGGCAAGGGTCATTCATTGGGATAAAGGTAATGCCTATTGGCACTTTTGTTTGTGTTGATTCCATTAATAGATACAATGTATGATTTCTTTGCTTATCTTTAATTTCATGTTTGCACATGGCATTTTGAAAGTTTGGTATGACGAAGGCACTTTATTCTGCTGCCCAAACACTTTTACCTTTTGCTACCCCTTTTGAGCCTTAATTTATTTTATTTCATACCCCTCTTTTGGAATCAGAAATGGAGTTAGGAATATAAAAGGAAAAGAAAAGAGAAAAAGAAGAAAAAAATGGAAAAGAAAAAAAAAGAGAAAAAAAAGGAAAGAAAAAAGAGAGAAGGAAAAGAAAAAAAACAACTTTGTTGTTTAAACTACGTTCGACCTGATTCTTGCCACCACAAGATACGTAGGCAAACTTACGATTCGGTAACACCAAATAAAATATTTCATAATCCCTGAAATCAAGAGTGGGATAATTTTTCTTAGAAATTCCATCAAATAAAAAATAATATATATCCCCATACTCCAAGAAACTGGGGCAGAAGTTTTAATTTGGCAAAAACATCTGATTCCAAAAGTTATAATTTTAAACCCTTTCATCTTAAATTATTTTGAGCCTTCATGCCACCCTTTCTTTCTAACCTTATCCAAAAGCCTATAATACGGTCCAAAAAAGACCTTCCGACCACTCTTTGAGGATGCAATATCAAGCGTGTGGTGAAAGTATGATTTTCCTACATCATGGGTAATACCTTGTTCTCATCGCAAAGAGAGCAAATAATAAAATGAGAGAGTCTTATCGGTGAAAACCCTCATGGGCACCGTAAGGCGACGGTGAGTTGAGAAAAGAACAAAATGAGAGAGGCTTGATGGTGAAAACCTTCAGGGCACTACAAGTCGAGTGGGGATTTTGGATCAGATGGGAAAATTGAAACGCTGAAGCCTAGTTTCACATCGAAGAGGTACAACAAGAGTTGAATATCAGACTTGCTCGAGAGATTTGGCCACTTAATGGAAAGGTGCATGTCATGGTCATTAGAGTTGGTATCCACATCTGATAAGTTTCTACTCTGTAATCTTCTTGTTAGGTATCATCTCTTTCGCTTGCCCCTTATTTTGTTCCTCTTATTTTTTTTAGTCCTTTCTTGAGTCTGTTTGGTCAGAACAAGTGAGAAATGACTTCAAAATTTGCTACCAGCTTTCCAATTGCACAAAGCCGAGTTTGGCAAGCACATTAAAATGGCATAAGATACAGGAGAATAGTGTGTGCACTGAGTTGGTAATAATAGATATTCTTTGGGATTGATGTAAAATGCAAAGATTGGATGAATGTCAGAATACAAATGCAATGCATCGGGCATAAGGTATTGGATTTGAATGAATCAGGAATATTTCTTATGATAAAGGTTGTACGAAAAAAGTAGTCGGTCAATAACAGGCCAGGTTTTCCTAGTCGAAGTCCAAGTTGATTGTGACAACTGCAAGAGAAATCTCCCTCGAGCTCAAGGCCACAAACTAACCACCACATTGAAACTCACAAATTTTCTTTATTTGAAACAGGAACAAAGCAGTGCGAGTAAGTGGGTTCAAAAACAAGAAAAAAAAAAGGAAAAGGAAAGAAAGAAAAAGAAAAAAAAAAGAGAAGAATCGACAAAGAGAAGTTTCTCAAATCTTTTGTGACGACCCGACCAGTCGTCTCATGAGTTACCCCTCCGTTTCCCCCATTTTATGCTTGTTCATGTTTCGGTATTGGTATGTGGTGTGTCAGAGTTGAATTGGATTGGTTTTGATAAGAAATGAGACACTTAGTCTCTTTAAGGAAGGCTTAAGTTGGAAAAGTCAACCGGACATTGACATATGAGTTATAGGGCTCGGATGAGATGAGATTCCCGGTGATTCGGGTAGCTTCAGGGGATGATTTGCGACTTAGGAGAGTGATCGAAAGTGATTTTTGAGGTCCGGTGTGGAATTAGGCTTGAATTGACGAAATTAGTATTTTGGCGAATTCCGTTTGATAGGTGAGATTATGATCCGAGGGTCGGAATGGAATTTCGAGAGTTGCTCTAGCTTCGATATGTGATTTGTGATGTGTGTGCAAAATTTTAGGTCATTCGGACGCCGTTTGGTTGGATTTTTTATCAAAGGCGTGTTTCGGAAGTTTTTGAAAGAACTTAGGCTTGAATTTGATGTAATTTTATGATTTTAGTGTTAATTGTGGTGTTTTGATGATTGGAGCAAGTTCGAATAAAGTATTGGATCATGTTTGTGTTTTTGGTTGAGGTCCCGGGGGCCTCGGGGTGAGTTCGGGTGGTTAAACGGAGAGTTTTGGAGTTGTTGCATGTTTAAGTTTGCTGGTATCTGGTGCGGTCTCGCAGAAGCGAGCGGGAAGGCGCAGAAGCGGAAAAGGTGGTCCATCTCAGGTTCCGCAGAAGCGGAAGTTAGGACTACATAGGCGGTCCCGCTGGTGCAAAATTTGGGCCGCAGAAGCATTCAAGGCCCTTAAGTGAAGGTCCGCAGAAGCGAATGTGGACCGCAGATGCAGAAGTAGCAGAAGCGATATTTTTACTGCAGAAGCGGGATTGCCTGGCAAGTTAAATGAAATAGTCTTCTTCGCGAATTTTTGAAAGAACAACATTTTGGACTTCGAACTTGGAGAGCTTTGGGGCGATTTTGATGAGGGTTTCGAGGGCTTTAATCAAGTATGGATTCTTGGACTTAGAATACGATTTTATGGTGTAAAAACATGGATTTAGACTGAATAATCAAGGAATCAAAGGTCAAAAATGGTGATTTAGGGCTTGAACTTAAGAGAGAGTTTAAAATAGGGATTTGAGGGGTCAAATAGACTCCGATTCTTGTGATTTTGATATGTATAAACTCGTGGTGAGATGAGAAATCCATTGATGTGAATTTTATAATTTTTTGAAAAGTGGGCCCGGGGCTCAGGTTTTGTTAGTTTCAAGATTTTTGCTATTTTTTCGATTGTTTTCGATTGGGTCTTGTCCCATTGGCATATTGTGATGTATTCGCTCTGGTGTTGGATAGATTCGACGTGCATGGAGGCCGGTTTGAGAGACAAAGACGTCGCGAGCTAAAGATTTCACCGGTTCGAGGTGAGTAATGATTGTAAATGATATCCTGAGGGTTTGAAACCCCGGATTTGCACCCATAGTACTATATTGAGATGACTTGCACGCCGGATAGAGAGCGTGGGGGTAGATCACTGTTGGGGATTGTGACTTGGTCCGTCCCGATTTTTGATTTTACCGCGTATTTCACTATGACTTGTTGTTTTTCACTATGACTTGGGCTTATTGCCATACTTGGGGCTTATTGCCGACTGTTTGAACTCCTTGTGAGCTATCATCACTGTTTTCCTCACTATTTGAAATATCATTTGAACT
The DNA here is from genome assembly GCA_026770625.1 of Nicotiana glauca. Taxonomy (NCBI): domain Eukaryota; kingdom Viridiplantae; phylum Streptophyta; class Magnoliopsida; order Solanales; family Solanaceae; genus Nicotiana; species Nicotiana glauca. Next base: position 73,592 of record MU780139.1, on the reverse strand, counting down.
CAGTCCATTTGAATTACACTGTTTCATGAACTCAGCTATATTTTTACTCAACCTTGAGTTTTTAACTGATAATTGAACTATTGTTTGAGCTAAGCACTAGTATTTTTACTGAGGCCCAAGGGGTTTATGATTATTCTTGGATTGATTAAGGCCAAGGGCCATGTGTGAGGACATGTTGAGTGAGGTGAGGAGGCTTTCAGGCCTCGAGTGATATGTGATGAGGCTTTCAGGCCTCGAGTGATATGTGAGGAGGCTTTCAGGCCTCTAGCGATATGTGAGGAGGCTTTCAGGCCTCGAGTGTATTGTGAGAAGGCTTTCAGGCCTCATATTGATATGTACAGGCTTTCAGGCCTTATTATGATAACGCTTGGGCTGTAGGAGCCCCTCCGAAATCTGCACACCCACAGTGAGCGCGAGTACCCATGTGATTTGAGAGTAACCCGAGGGGCTGATGTTGTACTGTGTGACTGATACTGAGCCCGAGGGGCTGATACTGTTCTGAATGATGTTATACTGAGCCCGAGGGGCTGATACTGTTCTGACCAATTGATATTGAGCCTGAGGGGCTGGTACTGTTTTGAGCTGTGCCTGAGGGGCGAACTTTTATGTGCTCTTCTTGCATACTTATTTGCCTTCTTACCTATTATATTGTAGTATTTATGCCCGAGGGGCGGATTTTCTTTTCCTATCAGCACTAACTGTTTTGAAATCATTTTTGTAAGTATTGAAAAGATCGTTTTCAAAAGAGGTTTGAACTGAGCCAAGGTATTTCTAAAGATTTCACAGATTTCACTGTTTTCTCAGAAAATTGTACCTGGCTTCTATACAGCATATTGGTTGCTTTACGTGATTTTTTGCTACTCAGTTATTATTTACCTTTATTACTCACTGAGTTGGAGTACTCACTTTACTCCCTGTACCTCGCATGCAGTTGCAGGTATTTATTCACCCAGTAGCGGATAGTGGATGCATAGAGGCGGAGTTGTAAAGGTTTAACAAGGTGACTGCCAGTGTTCATAGCACCACAGTTCCTTTTATGTTATTCATTAGTATTACTCCGTGTATTTCTAGACTGTAAAGTGGGGATTTCATTCTTATAGATGCTCGTGACTTGTGACACCCCGATTTCGGGCTGAGTTGGGATGGGTTCCCTGTTTTATCACATTTATTCCGCATTATAATTTTATTATCTATGATTCAGACTTATTCATGCTAATTAACTATTAAAAGAGGCATTATTGTTCTGTTGGCTGGCCTTGTCTTCACGAGAGGCGCCATCACGATCGGGTTTGGGGAATTGGGTCGTGACAAGTTGGTATTAGAGCCTAGGTTACTAGGTCTCACGAGTCAAGAGCAGGTTTAGTAGAGTTTCGCGGATCGGTACAGAGATGTCTGTATTTATCCTCGAGAGGCTGCAGAACCTTTAGGAAAACTTCACTTTCTTGGAATTCTTATAGTGCGTACTTAATTCAGCTTGAGATGTAACTCTTGAAATTCCTTCCACACGTCTGTGTGCGCACTTGAGCGCTCAGTATTATATGTGCCTTGATGGTTTGTGATTCCCCCGATCGAGGGGCGAGGTGTGATCTCCATGAGGTTGATGTTGGGCCAGTCTGGAGGACTTGAGGCCGGATCTTTGCCTATGG
>MU780139.1:26394-67688 GCA_026770625.1 Nicotiana glauca | reverse complement strand
AGGGCTACAACTTTCGTTTTTGAATCATCTCAAAATTCCTTGTAGATCGAAAGATATAGGCCTCCGAATTATGCAAATTTTGTTGTCAAAGACAGCTTAGCAACAGAAATTTCTGCAACTTTTTCTTTTCTTTTTGATCCGAATTTCATTCCGTTAACCTTCCGAAATCCACCCGAGGCCCTAGGGACCTTAACCAATTATAACAACATGTCCCTCAATATTATTCAAACTTGTTCCAACCTTCGGAACACCCAAAATAACATCAAAACATCAAATCATCATCGGATTCGAGCATATGAATCTCAAGAACTTCCAAATTCCACATTCGATGCCGAAACACGTCAAAACTAATCCGAATGACCTCAAATTTTGCAGACAAGTCTAAAATGACATAACGAAGCTACAACAACTCTCGGAATTCTATTCCGACCTTCGGATCAAAATCTCAACTATCAACCGGAATTCGAAAAAATGCTAATTTTGCCAATTCAAGCTTAATTCTACACCGGTCATCATAAAAATATTCCGGACGCACTCCTAAGTCCCAAATCACCTAACGAAGATATCCGAACCATTAAATTCGCATTTCGAGCGCTCTAACACATAAGTCAATATCCGGTTGACTTTTCTAACTTAAGCTTCCTTAAAAGAGACTAAGTATCTCAAACCTTACCAAAATTATTCCGGAATGACTTTAAATTTCGCACACAAGTCACATTCGATATTACGGACCTTTTTCAACTTTCGGAATCGCATTCCGACCCCGATATCAAGATTTCCACTTCCGGTCGAATTTTCTCAAAAACCTTCAAATTTTTATATTTAGCCAAATGACTTCAAAATGACCTCCGGACATCCGAATTCATTTCCGATCGCGCTCCCAATTCTAGAATCACCATACGGGGCTAATGCAACTTTCGGAATTCCATTCCAACCCTCGGATCAAATTCTCACCTATCGACCGGATTCTTCCAAAATTCTAGCTTCACCAAACCTAGCTAACTTTCCCTCCGGGCCTCCGAATTCACTTTCATTTTCACTCCTAAGTCACAAATCATCCCCAGAAACTAGTCGAGCGATCGGAAATCCGTTCCGAGCCCTCTAACTCATAAGTCAACATCGGGTTAACTTTTCCAACTTAAGCTTTTCTTAAAGAGACTATTTGTCTCATTTGTATCCAATTTCCACCCAAACCACTTCAAACTCACCAAACACACATATTAATATACGTGGAAACATATAACGGGGATAACGGGGCTAAAATACAATAAATAACGGATCGGGTCATTACAATAGCAAAAAGACCTAGTCTGATGAATTTTCTTTTAGGATCAAAATCTTAGTTTGATGAATTTTTCTCCTAAGATAGAAGACCTAGTCTAATGAATTTTCTCCTAGGATCAAAATTTTAGTGTGATGAATCTTTCTCCTAAGATAGAAGACCTAGTCTGATGAATTTGCTAGTCAAATGTTCTTAGTTTTACTCACAGGAAACGCATATCCCGGTCAAGTCTTTAGTTTTACTCTCATCATTGCATCAATAGCATAGGTGATTTATAGTTTTGCTAATAACTCACAAATCTTCCTAGTGCAAACTGGGGCAGAAAATTTTGTTTGTTTTGTTATTTTGATTGCAAGCATCCACCTGAAGAACAAGGGAAGACATTTCAGAGTTCATTTCAGAGTCATTTCAAGTTTCAAGTCAGTCGTAGGCACCCACCTGGAGAACGAGGGAAGATATTTCAGAGTTCATTTTAAAGTCATTTCAGAATTCAATTCATGTTAGAAGTAGTAGAAGCTCGCGGCAAGAATGCGAGTCAACAGTCCTAGGTGACCAATAGAAGTAGTCTCAATCCAAAAAATAAATAAAATAAATAAATAAAAAATAAAGAAAGAAAAGAAAGAAGGTGAATCCAAAATGCAGAAGCAGAAAAAAGATGTGAACTGCTCAAGACGTGGTTGAAGTCCCGAGCGCTACATATCCGGTCTTGGTCCAAAAAAGCTGAAGAAGAATGAACTAGCACCTGCAACTAGCGAGCGTCAAGCTTCAAATCTAAATTCTACGTGAAGAACCATTCAAGACACAAGATCAAGATTTAGAAGACTTATAGATAGGAATATTATGACTCATAGCTGACAGGCTTAGTTAGTCTTTTTTATTTTTTTAATTTTGATGTAATAACAGGACCGCGGCCTGGAACCTCGACGGAATGACACCTCAATCGGCTCTTCACCTCGGTATACTCCATCATTGTTCCTACTTCTGAACTACACACGACCTGATTCCTTTACAACCAAGGATATGTAGGCAGTTCAGATACCAGGACTCGGTCGCATTCTCCTTTCTTTTAGTTTTTAGTCTCTCTAAATAAGTGTCGGGTCACAAAACCTGTCTAGTCATTCTTTGTCTGAAAATACTTCGTATTTCCAATCAAAGAGGGGCAGCTATAGACATGTGATTTTTGATCCTCCCCGAGATTTCACCATTTTAGCATAGGCCTAATATCGCTATTTTTACCTAGTTTTAACTATTTTTACTTTATTTTTAATAACAAAATTGAAAAATATAAAAAATAGTTTTATTTTTCTCTATTTAATTAAGGTATTATGTATTTTTAGAAAAATATTATTATTAACGCATTTCTATTTTTAGTATAATCTCCTGAAAATACAAAAAAAAAAAAATTAACTTCGTGTCATAATGTAGTTCAAATTAATTAATTAGAAATAATTTCACAATTTTATTGTATATTATTTTAGGAATTAATATTTTTAGTCTAGTAGAGTTAAAGGGTCAATTTTAGCTCAATTTTGGACAAGAAAATGACCCAATTTCAAAATTAACCTTAGCCCAACACCCCCAACTTTTTAATTAAACCTAAAACCTAGACACATGAGAGGGGGGAGCCATTTTTTATCAGACCACAACACCCCATCGTTCATTTTTGGAGCAAAGGAGAATACCTTCTTCTTCTTCATGAGAACATTGAAAACTCCATAGCCAAGAGGGCAGCTGCCCATCTCAGCTCCTTCACCTCCAACGCCGCCAGCGAACTCCTCCAAACGACCAGCCTATTCCAAAACCAGCGAGCTTCACTCCCTTCCTTCCATGACATGAAATTCAACCATCAAACCACCCTTCGACTCCTCCTCTAATCAAACCATTGATGAACTCGCCGGAAAATGGCAGCCACGAGACCACCTGGACTTCATCTGAACACGTCCCTAATGCCATAAAAGCCAGCCGCCCAAACCTCCAACCAAAGACAGCCGTAGACCACCATCTTAGCTCAAAAATCCGGCAAGAGCAGCTTCTGAAATTGCAGCTCGAAACAGCTCCCCATTCCCCATTTCTGCCGTAGAAAACCAACCAAATAGCCACTCCAAAATCCAACTCTGCCCTACCCAATAAAGCAGCAGAACTTTCCTCAAAACCCAGTTGAAAGCTGTGCCAAATGCACTAAAAACAGACCCTAAATCAACCCCGAACCAGCGCGAGAAACAGCTTGAAAGCACCATCCAAACCCAGTAGATTTGAGGTCCGTTCGAGGTCGCCGACGTGATTTACAGTTTGCTGCTTTGAATCATTGGCACTCAGTTAAAGTTTCTCGATGCCAATTCAATTTTCGTCGAGGTTGATTCCGATTCGAGTGTCGTCCGACGAGATTCTATCTTTTTGAGGTCTATTTCTTCTTTCTGCGGTTTTGCTTAATATTTGGCTTCCGTTGTGTTATCATTTTGTTGTTGTTCTGCTTTGCTGAAGGGCAACGTTCCATTGTTCTGTTTCAATGACTTCTTGCTGTTTGATGCTCTATTTGTTCTTTTCAATTGGTTAGCCTCCATTTGTGATGAGTTTAATGGTTAGTTTAATCGCTTATTTCAATTAATAATTACGAGACAGAAGTCTGGAATGAATTAGTTCATGAGGATATCGGGCTTAAATTAAAGAGGTTGGACTCTGGAAATGAATGTTTTGTTTGGCTAATTTTATTGCTTCAATCGCTAGGAGCATGTCTGGCCGAATACTTGGGTAGGCAAGCCTTGGGATTTTTGTTAGTTTTGAGGCGAGAGGTCGTTCTCTTAGTTAAATTTATCCGGGGATGCCCCGAAGAATTTGTATATATTTATTTCGGGGAATGCTCCGAAGTATTTGTATTTGGAGATCGATAGTAGAACTCGTAGTGTTTTTATTTTTATTTTTATTCATTTTTTATTAGGTGGGGACGATCTCGAGCCTCATATGTGTTTAATGTGCTTTTTCGTGATTTCACCTCAACTTGAATATTTTAAAAGCCAACTAGATCGACTACGCAACCGTACTAGTTACGGGACTTGGGGAGTGCCTAACACCTTCTTCCCGAGCCAAATGAACCCCCTTACATGAATCTCTGGTACAAACTTAGTTTTGGAGTCTCAAGTGTTTTGAAAGGAAAATTATTTTTAAAAAAAAGCGATGACCTGGCACACCGAAATCAAAGTCAGGTGGCGACTCTGAGTTATTTCTTTTGAACACAAATTTTTGTCACGTTCTAATTGAAAAACCTTTTTCAAGCTTTTACTAAATCTTTTTATTAATTTTAAGAGAGTTTAGTGATTTTGATTAAAAAAGGGGTGTGACAGATGGAATCGGGGAATCCTTTACAATAGGGTGCTACGGTAAACCTTAATTTAGCCGGTGTTTATGCGAAAACATTTAGTGTTTATTTGGAAAACCATCTGATAATTGGAATTGATTAATTACTAGAGTAGTAATTATACGGCCTAGTAATTATGATGCCATGTTTGTTTGTCATAAATATATACAGTATAATTACAATCGTACTATTTGGTCGCACAAGTCTAATTACACAATTAGATTAAATTTTAAATAAAATAATTATCAAAATTTAAAAGTTAATATAATAAATATACGCCTATACATAATTTTTTATAAGTATAAATGATATTAGATTTAGTATTTAAGATGCATATTTTTTCTTAAATATACACTAATTAGTTATAAATATCATATATTTATAACTAATATTATAAAAATAATTGATATATATTTTTCAAATAAATAATATTTAGTTTAATTAATTATAAAAGTGAAAACATACATTTTATAAGAACATATGGAATGCATGTTGGATAAAATAAATTAATATTTATAAATATAATGCCATAACATTATACAAATATTTGACAAAACTAATCTATCAATTCTAACTAAAAAATAAACAATATGCAATATGAAATAACAAGCCAACACTACTAAAACAAGTCAAGCGGAACCATAAATATAACACATTTTCAAAATCCTCCCAAAAGAACTTTAAAGTATGTCAAATTCCAACGTAATAAAAATAAGTTCCAATACAATTTAGGATTAGAAAATATAATGAGTTTATAACCTCATTTAATAATGAAATTGTACTTTAATGACATCACCCATTATATGCCAAGTTTATTAATGACTCATTATTTCTATTATTAGGAGGTGTCGTTTGAAAAACTAGAGTAATAACGCAGTTAAGTTAAATGAAGAAAATAAAATAAATAAGAATAAAATATACGAGCAATTACAAGGAATCACAAGAAGTAAAGGTAGATAAATAAAAATAATAATAATGTACAAAGAAAATATATTTTAAAATTTAAAAAGAAATTAAAAGATAAAAATAAATTAAAATAATAGAAATAAAAAAGTTATAAATAAAATAAATTAAAACAAAAATAAAAAAGGAATGAAATTAAAAGTAATCTTGTAATTACACGGTGCAATTATAAAATATTCACCTTCCCCTTGAGAATTGGAGAGTGTAATTACACCTCTCCAATTACACCCAATTCCATGATGGTGTCACGACCCGGATTTTTCATCCTCGAGAGTCGTGATGGCGCCTACTAATAGGAGCTAGGCAAGACAACTTAATTTACTTCTTTTAGCGATTATCGTCCATTTAATGAAAACAAAACATAATATGATAAAGCGGAAGTCTCAAATATAACTAACCGAAAGAAATGCGGAAGTTTAACAAAATCCTCTACCCAAGACTGGTGTCACAATACTCACGAGCGTCTAGAGAATATTAAATACAAGGTTTGAATGAAACATAAAACTGTCTGCTTCGGTACAAATGATAACAAACTGAATAAAATAGAAAGGGGCTCCGGGCCTGCGGACGTCAGCAAGGCTACCTCGAATGTCCCTGGACTGAAAGCTCGCTCCCAGAATACTACTGCTACTCAAATGCTGCTCCAACACCTGGATCTGTGCAAAAAGATGCACAGAGTTTAGCATCAGCACAACCGACTCCATATGCTGGTAAGTGTCTGACCTAACCCCGACGACGTAGTGACGAGGCTAGGACCAGACTCCAGATAAACCTGTGCAATTATATAAGATATGCGGCAAAGACATAACAGGAAATAACAAGTAAAACTGGGGAGGGGATAACATGCTCTGGGGTAAAAAATAAAATAAAGTATTAGGGATAAAAGAGTAAACATTTACAATTCAGCTTCTAACACAGGATAAAGGAAATAAGACCACTTTAAGATCCAACTCATCTTGTTGCAGGCATGCAACCCGATCCCATCTCATCATGACTCGTGGTAGGCGTACCACTCGCTCCCATTTTAATATGTCATGTGTGGTAGGCGTACCACTCGCTCCCATTTCAATATATCATGTGTGGCAGGCATACCACTTGCTCCCATTTCAATATAACATGTGTGGTAGGCGTACCACTCGCTCACATTTCTGTATATAATTATATGAAATAAAAAAGGAAAGAAATTAAAAGTAATCTTGTAATTACACAGTGCAATTACCAAATATTCACCTTCCCCTTGAGAATTGGAGAGTGTAATTACACCTCTCTAATTACACCCAATTTCATGATGGACAAATACTTACATGGCCAAACAAACATGTCAAACAACATGATTACACACAATTACACCCAAAATCAATTCCTAGGTGGTTTTTCAAATATTCTCTTAATTATTTTTGGGTACGTACATCTTAAGCAATTGGATTTGCCAATTACGTTCACTTTGGTTAAACTATAAAGAAATTAAAGTACATATAATTTAGGGAAGATAGCCAAATGTATTTCTTTACTTTCGGATATTGTCTAGCTATATCGAATTTCCATTATATTATCCGGTCAAATTTATCTCTATGGTTATACTATTCGGCCAAATTTATTCCTACCATCAGCAAACTTATAAAATTATCGCTTAGTCCGTCAGGTGACCCAAAATCTCTTAAATCATGTTAATTAAGTTAATTATTCTACTTCTTGATCAACTATTTTTGAAATAATTGGCATTTACCTGCTTTTTTAACTGAAAAAAAGAGAAAGAAATATTAAAATAATACAACGGTTAGTAAATAAAGTATAGTAAATTGAAGAATCTAAATTAGGTAGCTTGTCTAAATTCTAAAGTATTTACAACATCCCAAATTTAACGAATTCGTTGCACCAAAGATATAGAGACTTTACAAATATTAGTGATAGAACTTGAAGTTCCTTGGAGACTTTACGTTCTCGAATTAAATTACGCTTTAATCAAATTTCTACACATTGTGCACTCTTAAGTTAGTCGATCGAAGTCTATACTAAAGATACAATAACAAAATATATTCGAATGTACCTATACATATGTCACGACCTAAATCTTTCTCCGTAAGACGTCGTGACGGCACCTAATTTCTACGACTAGGTAAGCCTATTAATTTGCGAAATAACAAAAAAGAAAGCAAAATTTAACAACTAACTTCAATTCATAACTATAAAACTGATAAAATGTCACTCGGCATGTACAAGTAAACCAGCACTCGAGTATAAATAATATTTCCAAAACCCAGTAGTCATAAGTCACAAGCTCTAAGAATTTGTCAAACTGTTTCTGTATAGAAATAACTAGAAGATATAAAGGAGGAACACCATAAAAGGGATAGAGGGGACTCCAAGGTCCGCGGATGCTGGCAGATATACCTTAAAGTCTCCGGAGCAGCAGCAAGTACGCAACTAATAGCGAGACTGGTAGGAGGTACCTGGATCTGCACACAAATTATGTGCAAAAGAGTAGCATGAGTACATGATCGGGTCCAAGTCTACACTACTATTGAGTAGCGTGGGTGGTCGATATAGTTTTAACCTAATTAGGTCGGGATCGAATCCACAGGGAGTTAATAATTGAAATTAGGTTTATATCTAAGCTAGATGCGGGCTTTGAGTCTAATTACACTTCCATAAGTTTGGGTTTGATTTCTACTTCTAACTTTACTCTAAATATTGCAATGATTGAAACTAAGGACTATATTTTTGTTGATGTATTTCAAGTGTTTAAAGTGACTAGAGTCGTGACTTCTACCTAGGTGGATATCTAACGGGTAACAAAATCTAGGTCAAGCTTGATTAGTTAGGATCGTAATATAGTTATCACACCCGGATACTCACTCTATACCTCTCAGTAGTTTGAGTGATTTTGCCCAATTTAACTTTCTCAAGTCAAATGGGTATTCATACAAATTAAGCGATGTTAGATCAAGTCGGGTATTACTATATCTAGTTTTAACCCTTTAATTGGGGTTATCAATTTCTTGAGTTCACCCCAATTCCTTGTTAGCCTAGTTTTCCTAGACTTAGTCCCTCTTTCTCAAGTAGAGACTAAGTCATAAAGCCATGAATCAATGTTTGTGACCATTAATTTTATAGTTCTAGCAAAAACTAGGCTAAATATCACTAACCCATTCACATTCAAGCTCTAAAATCAAATATCCATTAAATACTCACACTAGGCTTGGGTCACAACCCTAGCTACGGGTTTAGATACTCATGGAAATAATAGAAATTAAAGATGAAATGAAGTTAAAATCCATAATATTAATTTATGGAATGAAAATCTAATGTTAAGAGATGAATCTAGTACAAAATATTCGAAAACAGTATTCTCAGCCGTCTCACGTGCTCATACAAAACATAACTTGACCTAAAACTGACAAAGTTCTATTTATACTAAGCTAAAATATCTGACAAAAATACCCATGCGGAGGTTGTACGGCCGCATAATTCTGAGTGCAGCCGCACTCTTGCTTTCACGGCCGCACAATCCTGAGTGCAGTCCGCATTTTTTAATTTTGGATCTTGGTTAAGCTGAGCTTTTGTGGACCGTAAAATTTCGATCGCGACCTGTCATGACCCAAATCCTGAACCTGTTCGTGATCCCCTGGTGCCTTGGGCTCTGCTGTATGTGCTGCTGGGACTATCTCCTCCATGAAAAGGTCCATTGGCAAGTCTCTTGCATGTGCAATCTTCTCAACCTCCTTAGCCAACTTCTCCACAGACTTCTTTGAGGCTTCTTCATCTTTCTAACCTGCTTGGTCCAGTCTGCAATGACCTTCCCATGTGCCTCCAGAGTATTAGTAATAGTTTTTTGGTTTTCCAGAATCTTCTTTAATGTTTCCTTCATTAACGGTGGTACCTAAAGCGCTTGGCTGAAGAGTAGGCTGCCACTGCACTGGATTTGTCAGTCATCATTGTGGTAGTTGTCTGCATCCAGTTGTTGAGATTGGATAGTGTCTAGGAAACCCTCAGTGCAATTTGAGGGTAGGTAGAAGATGAAGGCATTGGCAATGGAATTTAGATAGATGGTCCGAAAGATGGAGGAGGCATGGCTGCTGGTCCGGTAGAAGTATCGGATGTTGTAGAGGGCTCGGCAATTGACCTAGTGGCCACTACCCCTGGCTCTTCAGACTAGCCAGTGTAGGTAGTGGATTTTCCCTTGATTTAGGGTTGTCCGCTCCCTGGAGGTGATACCATGAGAAAGGCTTTTTAGCCTTTACCTCCACATCAAAATGTCTCGGCTCTACCCCTTGATCTTTGAAATACTCAGTGAGGAAGTTGGGGTAGGGATACAATCTTTCTTCTTTCTGGACTACATTGGAGATGTTGTAGGACATTAATTTCCCTACATTAATAGGATATCCTGCCATGATGGAAGCTACCAATACTATTGGGGAAAGTGGAAGGATATTTTCATGCTGGAAAGGGCGGCTGTACACGAATGTTTGCCACCCTTTTGCTTCAAAGTTAAGGGTGGCTCTGACAATTGGCACTCCTGCTGTGACCCATACAGGTGTTGTCCTCGGAATAGCAAGTATCTCAGCTAGCCGTGGGCGAACTGCCTCACCCAAGGCTAACTTCTCCAGATATTACATAGCCTCCGCCTTCTCAAACCCTACATATCTTTTTAGTGCTTGGCCATCAAACCGATTTTCAAGTTTCGGACCTTCGTCATGTTTGTACCCTTTTTGATGTGGGAAACATTGGCATAAAATTCCTTGATGAGGTATTCATTGGCATATTGCGTAGGGTCGGTGAACCATTTCTATCCTTTTCTCTCCATGAACTGCTTTAGGACATTTGGATTGTTCTGGCCTAAGTCTTTGGTTATGAACTGTCGCTCAAGAGTGAGAGACCTTTGGGGCCACCATTCCCGAAACTTTGCATACGCCTTCTCACTGATAAACCTATTAGCCTACACCTCTGTCTTCCTTGATCTAGCCAGGCCTCCCACAATGTATCAACCCCTCTCTCGTTATTCGGGACTTCATCATTTTCGTCTAAATTGATTGGAGTTGGGGGAGCATATGTGGAAGAGGGTTCAGAATCTTCACTACCCTCTTCTGAACCCTCAGATGAACCCTCAGAGGAGGAGGACTCATCAACTAAATGAAATCTCCCCAGGAATTGTTTGGGGATTTGATGGGACTGGACTTCCGGCTGTGCTTGCACGGAGTTTCCTTCAGAAGCTTCCCCGGAGGGGACATACTCACTGGTCTCAGAAGGGTCCGGGGCTCTATTGGCGGTTCCTTTCTTGCTGATAACTCGTTGAAATGCGAGAAGCAAGCTGGTTTTACCTTTTCCCCAGCTTCGGGAGGGTTCTGGCCTCTCTTTTGAAGTATCACCTCGACAACGTGAACGCACCATTGTCTGCAACACACGAGTAGTGAAAGCCAATTAGAATTGGAGTTTAACCTGTGTAATTGAATTACAGTTGAAAAGAAAAGTATTTTTTCTTAGAATAGGGCAGTGCGGACTGCACAAAAGTGAGTGCGGCCGCGGACTGCCCATCACGGGCCATACAAAATTGAATACGACCGCGGAATGCTTCTCGTGAACTGCACAATTTTGAGTACGGCCGCGGATATACCTGGTTCAGACTACTGTTTCTCTAAAGATAACCAACCGTGGATCACGCAAAATTTAGTGCGGCTACACAACGACCATCGCGGACTGCACAATTTTGAGTGCGGCCGCATAAACACTTTGTTGGGTCTCTGAAGTTCAACTGTTCGGACCGTACAAAATTGGGTGCGGCCGCAAAAAACCACCAGAGGACCATACAAAATTGAGTGTGGTAGCACAATCTAAGCAATTAAAAGTTCCTTGAAAATAGGGTATTGTGGACTGCACAATTTTGTATGTGACTGCATACCCTATCACAGACCGCACAAAAATATGTGCGGCCGCGAAATTCAAATTATATCGGCACTGAGGTACGATTAATACTAGGGTTTTCACTAATTAGGTATGATTTATCACAATTAGACAATAAAAGCTACTAACCCTAACCCCTATTATGCATTCAAATACCACCCATATGCTTCTAAGCAAGAATTTAGCATCAATTTGACATATTCGGCATGAACCTAACCCTAGCTAAAGAAGAAAACTAAAATAAAGAGAACAGAAAAGAAAAAGATAAAATTAATTTATTGAAATGAACATACAAGTAGTGAAATGTAGTAGGAAATCAACACTTGATGAGTAAAAGATGAGATTGAAAACAAGGAAGTGCGCTGTGTTTTAGGCTTGCTTGAGAGGTCATAGTGTGTAAAGTGTGAGTAGTTTGAAGAAGTCATATTTATACTCTGACCCCAGTGACCCACCGACTTACCTGAGTACCTGCCGTACAATTTTGGCATGGTCCGCACTCTTTACTTTTTGTAACTCAGCATCAGATTCATTAGCACAGTCCACATAAAAACGAGTGCAGCCGCATAATTTGCGGCTCACAAAATTTTGGACATGGCCGCAAACTCTAAGGGATTGTGTTAGACCAAACTTCAGAGAGTTGATATTTTCCCTGTTCCAGCTATGCGACCGCATACAGAATTTATGCGGGCCGCGAAGTGCTTGTGCAGTCCGCATAATTCTAGCGTGGTCCGCACAATTTCACCACTTGGACAATTTTTTCCTTGTCAATTTCCAGCGCTGCACACCCAATTTTCTGAATACACTTCACAACCAGTTAGTCCAAAACAAAGTATAGTCTAAAAGTTACTGATGTACGATTAATACTAGGGTTTTCACTAATTAGGCATGATTTATAGCAATTAGACAATAAAAACTACTAACCCCAGCCCCCATTATGCATTCAAACACTACCCATATGCTTCTAAGAAGGAATTTAGCATCAATTTGTCATATTTGGCATGAACCTAACCCTAGCTAAAGAAGAAAACTAAAACAAAGAGAAAAGAAAAGAAAAGAAAAGAAAAAGATGAAATTAATTCATCGAAATTAGCATACCGGTAGTGAAATATAGTAGGAAATAAACACTTGATGAGTAAAAAATAATACTTAAAACAAGAAAGTGCACTGCGCTTTATGCTTGCTCGACAGGTCAGAGTGTGTAAAGTGTGAGTAGTTTGAAGAAGTCCTATTTATACTCTGACCATAGTGACCCACCGACTTACCTGAGTGCGGTCGTACAATTTTGGTATGGTCCGCACTCTTTACTTTTTGTAACTCAGCATCAGATTCATTGGTGCGATCCGTATAAAAACAGTTGTGGCAGCATAAGCCACGAACTCTTAAGGGATTGTGTCAGGCTAAACTTTAGAGAGTTGGAATTTTCCCCATTCCAGCTGTGCAATCGCATATAGAATTTATGCGGTCCACGAAGTGCTTGTGCAGTCCGCATAATTCTAGCGCGGTCCGTACAATTTCACCACTTGGCCAATTATTTTCCTTGTCACTGCACACCCAATTTCCTACATACACTTCACAACTAGTTAGTCTAAAATAAAGCCTAATCTAAAAGCTACTGAGGTACGATTAATACTAGGGTTTTCACTAATTAGGCATGATTTATGGCAATTAGACAATAAAAGCTACTAACCCTAGCCCCCATTATACATTAATACACTACCTATATGCTTCTCAGCAAGAATTTAGCATCAATTTGACATATTTGGCATGAACCTAACCCTATCTAAAGAAGAAAACTAAAAAAGAAAAGAAAAGAAAAGAAAAAGATAAAATTAATTCATTGAAATGAACATACCAGTAGTGTAGTATAGTAGGAAATCAATACTTGATGAGTAAAAGATGAGATTGAAAACAAGGAAGTGCACTGTGCTTTAGGCTTGCTTGAGAGGTCGGAGAGTGTAAAGTGTGGTAGTTTGAAGAAGTCCTATCTATACTCTGACCCCAGTGACCCACCGACTTACTTGAGTGCGGCGGCATAATTTTGGTGTGGTCCGCACTCTTTACTTTTTGTAACTCAGCATCAGATTCATTGGCGTGGTTCGCATAAAAATGGCTGCGTCCGCACAATTTGTGTGGTTCATGAAATTTTGGGCGCGACCGCAAACTCTTAAGGGATTGTGTCAGGCCAAACTTCAGAGAGTTGGCATTTTCCCCATTCCAGCTATGCGACCATGCCAGAGTTTATGCGGGCCGCGAAGTGCTTGTGTGGTCCGTACAATTTCACCACTAGGCCAATTTTTTCCTTGTTAGTTTCCGGCACTGCACACCCAATTTCCTGCATACACTTCACAACCAGTTAGTCCAAAACAAAGCCTAATCTAAAAAAAATCAAAAGAGAGAAAAACACATGGGTTGCCTCTCAAGAAGCGCGTGATTTAATATCGCGGAACGACGTATGTTACCATCATTCACTTGAAATGGATAAATGCCACAACATGACCATCATCCACCTTACCAAGGTAGTGCTTCACCCAATGCCCATTGACTCTAAAGATCTCACCATTCTTGTTTTCCAAATCTAGAGCACCAAAAGGAGTGACATGCACAACTTCAAAGGGACCACTCCACTTTGACTTTAGCTATCCCGGAAACATCCGTAACCGAGAGTTGAATAAGAGAACAAGGTCACCTTCTTTGAATTCTCTTTTTTGGATATACTTATCATGTAGGTACTTCATCTTATCCTTATACAAGGATGAACTGGAGTAATCATGGAACCGAAACTCATCAAGTTCATTCAATTGCTCCACCCCAAATATTGGCAGTTGCTTCCCACTCAAGGTTCAACTTCTTCAATGCCCACATGGCCTTATGCTCTAATTCCACCAGGAGGTGACATGCTTTCCCGAACACTAACTGATAAGGAGACATACCAATTGGAGTCTTCGAAGCTATTTTATAGGCTCATAGAGCATCGTCAAGTTACCTTGACCAATCAGTCTGGTTTACATTGACAGTCTTGGATACAATACTTTTGATTTCCCCGTTGGAGACTTCAACATGTCCACTTGCCTGGGGTGATAAGGGGTTGACACTTTGTGAGTAACACCATACCTGGAGAGTAGAGTGTCGAAAGCTTTGTTGCAAAAATGAGAACCCCTATCACTAATGATGGCCCTTGGGGTACCAAACCTTGTGAATATTTTCTTTAAGAAAGCCACCACACTCCGTGCTTCATTGTTGGGAAAAGCCACAGCTTTAACCCATTTGGAGATATAATCCACAACAACAAGAATATAGGTGTTCCCACACAAACTCACAAATGGACCCATAAAGTCGATGCCCCACACATCAAAAATATCAATCTCAAGGATGGTGGTGAGAGGCATCTCATTCTTCTTGGAAATCCCATTGGCCCTTTTGGCAATCATCACAATGCTTAACGAGCTCGCTAGCATCTTGTACAAGGTAGGCCAATAGAATCCACAGCTTAGGACTTTTATAGCAGTTCTCGCCCTACCATGGTGACCACCATAGGGCGAGAAATGACAAGCTTTAATAATACCCAATTGCTCTTCTTCTGGAACACATCTTTGGATAACACCATCAGTGCAAAATTTGAAAAGATATGGCTCGTCCCAATAATAATCCAAGCAGTCCCGTTTGAGATTCTTTCTTTGGTTTGAAGAGAACTCATTTGGGACAATTCCACTCACAAGATAGTTATCCACATTGGCCCAAAGACATAAAAAGGAGTTGTCCAACCAAAAACGAATCATTGATCTCAAGGCTATCATGGGGCCTCCCCTCCTCTTCCAAACAGGACAAGTGGTCCGCCACTTGATTCTCACTCCCTTTGCGGTCTTTGATTTCAAGATCAAATTCTTGTAGAAGAAGTACCCACCGCATCAATATAGCCTTTGAGTCCTTTTTACTCATCAAATAACAAAGCGCCGTGTGGTCGGTGTGAACAATCACTTTGGTACCCATGGGTACGGGCGAAACTTTTCCATAGCAAAGACAATGGCTAAGAGTTCTTTCTCGGTCTCCGTATAGTTGACTTGGGCGTCGTTCATGGTCTTACTAGCATAGTAGACCAGATGGAATATCTTGTTGATTCTTTGTCCCAATACCGCTCGTACCGCCATGTCGCTAGCATCACACATGGTAAGCTCCAATTTGGTACGGTAATGATGGGAGTGGTAGTCAAACTATACTTGTGTAGCTCAAATTCCTTCATACAATCATCATTGAAAACAAATTTGGCATCTTTTTACAACAACTTGCACAAGGGGTTCACCACCTTTGAGAAATCCTTGATGAACAGACAGGTAAAACCCCGCGTAAGCTAGAAAGCTCTTCACTCCTTTGGCGGAAGTAGGAGGAGGGACTTTTGATATCACTTCAATTTTTTCTTTATCCACTTCAATACCATTCTTGGAGATCTTCTGGCCGAGGACACTGCCCTCCTCGACCATAAAGTAACACTTCTCCCAATTAAACACCAAGTTGGTCTCTTCAAAACGTGCCAATACCTTATCAAGATTATCCAAACACTCTTCAAAATAATTCCCCACAATAGAGAAATTATCCAGGAAAACCTCGAGGAAGTCCTCCACCATATCCGTGAATATTGCCATCATACACCGCTAAAAAGTAGCTGATGCATTACATAAACCAAACGACATGCTTGAGAATGCAAATTTTCCATATGGACAAATGGAGGTGGTTTTTTCTTGGTCTTCAGGTGCAATAAGAATCTAGTTATATCCGGAATACCCATCCAAAAAGCAATAATAAGCATGTCCGGCTAGCCTATCTAACATCTGATCAAGCAATGGAAGCGAAAAATGGTCTTTCCGAGTCACTTTGTTAAGATTCCTATAATCCATGCATACTCTCCAACCGGTGATAGTTCTTGTGGGGATCAACTCATTTTTGTCATTGTAATCACAGTCATGCCCCCTTCTTTGGGACACAATTTACCGGTGAAGTCCATGAACTATCAGAATTGGGGTAGACAACCCCAGCATCCAACCACTTGATGATCTCTTTCTTGACTACCTTTTGCATGGCCTCATTCAACCTTTTTTGATGTTCCACGAAAGGTTTTTCATCCTTCTCCAATATGATTTGTGCATGCAAAAAGCGGGGCTTATACACCGAATATCCGCCAATGTCCAAAGCATTGACACATTTTACCAAGCTTTCCTTCTCATCTTCATCATGATTCAATAATACAGCTTCCAATGGGTCTTCAACATTCATCACGACACTTATGTCATTAACAATTACTTCGGTCACAAGATCCATAGACGAACACACTTTGTTGCTATTAGGCTGCCTCATTGACTTGCAAACATGGAATACAAATTTTTCATCGCCTACCTAGAAGGTGAACTTCCCATCTTCCACATCTACTAAGGCCATCCCTGTACCTAGGAAAGGTCTCCCCAATATGATTGACACCTCATAGTCAACCTCACAGTCAAGTATGACAAAATCTGTAGGAAGTATGAACTTGTCGACCCGAACTAGCACATCATCAATTATCCCCAACGGCCTCTTCATTGTTCGGTCCACCATTTGCAACCTCATGGATATGGTTCTGGGTTTCCCAATCCCCAATGTCTTGAACACAGAATAGGACATCAAGTTAATGTTTTCCCCCAAGTCACATAAAGCCTTCATAAAATCGGCACTACCTAGTGCATGGGATTGTAAGGCACCGGGGTTTTCCAACTTTGGATCCATGGAGTGCACAATGGCACTCACTTGATTTGTTTGATCATTTCATAGTTCACTGATCTCTTCTTTGTTACCAAGTCCTTCATGAACTTGGCATATCCCGGCATTTGTTCTAAGGCTTCAACCAATGGCACATTTACGAACAAACATTTCATCATATCAATGAATTTCTTGAATTCATTCTCATTGTTTTTTCTTTGTGAGCCTTTGAGGATATGGTGGAGGAGTAATTGGAAAAGGAGCCTTGGCTTTGGGCACTACCGGATCCGGTATGTCTATCACATATCCCCTAGACGGGTTCATATCATCTTGTGTCTCCTCCACATTTTCATCAATGTCTATCCTCACTTCATCATTTACTTGAACATCATTGCTTGGCTCATCATCATCTTGCATCACCACATCATCATTCACAATCTTTCTTAAGTTTGAGGTACTAGAAACTCCACCTTTCCCACTTCTTGTAGTCACCACCATCGCATGCCCCATATTATTCCCACCCTTAAGGTTTATTACCGTATCACTTGGTAATGCCCGCTTAGGGTTAGTATTCAAAGCTTGAGAAATTTGGCCAAGTTGGACTTCCAAGTTGCGGATAGAAGTGCTCTGGGAGGCTAATTGGGCATCAGAGTCGGCATTTTTCTCCATCATCTGCTTAAACATGTTTTCAATCCATCCCATCTCATTGTTGGAAGAATAGGACCTTGTGACGGATATGGAGGCGGGTTGTTCGATTGTGGATACATTGGGGGCCTTTGAAAGCCTAGCCCCCCATTTCCTTGATTATTTTTGTTCCAAACCCCTTGATTGTTGTTATCTCCCCAATTACTATTATTGTTGCCACCCAGTTGCCTTGATTACCCCAATTTTGATTGTTGTTGTTCCTCCAATTTCCTAGGTTGTTGTTGTTGCCACTATTCCAATTTCCTTGTTGACCTTGATTGCCCCAATTTCCTTGGTTTACCTATGATCTCCACTATTGTTGATTCGGAGCATTGCCCCGTTGACCTTGATAATTGTTGACACATTGAACCTCTTCACTTTTATCATCATATGAATCATCCTGATTGTACCCACTACCACTTTGCTCAAATTGATCCGGATTGTTTTAAACTTTTTGACCTTGTTTCCTTCTCTTGTTGATCATCATATTCACTCTTTCCATGACATTCACTTGTTTTGGTCCTTGAACTTGTTAAAGTTGAGATTTGGCCAATTGGTTCATGGTAGTTGTCAACTCGGCTATAGCTTGCCTGTGGACATGTAGCTCCTTGTGTAGGTGAATAACATTAGGGTTACCTTGTGGCACATTGGCTCTACTTTACCACGTCGAAAAGGTATACATCATCTCATCAAGTATTTTACAAGCTTCGGCATATGGCGTGTTCATGAAGTTCACCCCGGCGAGTTGGTTAACCACTTTGGTTTGTTATGTTGACCCCCCTGTAGAAGGTCTGTTCGTTCATGGCCTCAGTTATATCACTGTTCGGGCACTCTTTTACCATTGTTTGGTACCTTTCCCAACTCTCATGTAACGTTCATTTGTCTCTTATTTAAAAGCAAGGATCTCATCTCTTAACGTTGCCATATGTCCTGGAGAAAAGAACTTTGCTATGAACTTCTCGGCCAACTCATCCCAAGTGTGTATGGAATGGTTGGGTAACCTCTCTAGCCAATCCAAGGCCTTCCCCCTTAGAGAAAATGGGAAAAGCCCTAACCTCAATGTGTCCGCGGAGACATTAGTCTACTTGCTCCCCCACCACGTGTCAAGAAAATCTTTGATATGCTTATAGGCATTTTGGTGTGGAGCTCTAGTGAAGAAACCCCTCTGTTCCAACAGTATAAGCATGACATTGGTTATTTTAAAGTTGCTCGCTCTAATCCGGGGCAGGACTATTGCACTCGTATAGCCTTCATTTGGTAACACCCTGTATGCTGCCCTTGGAGGAGGTGAGGGAGGGTTTGGGATGTTGTCATTAGGCGGGAAGCCTCTCATTTTTACTAGAGGTTCAAGATGAACCTCATCTACTTTTTCGTCATCTACCTCTTCCCCCTGTGGTATATTCCCGAGGGCTTCGTTGTTAAGAGCTATTTGGTACCTAAAAGAAATTCACACACAAAATTAGAAAAAAAAACACAAAAATACTTAGATATATAGCTAAGACCATCTAACTCCCTGGCAACGGCGCCAAAGATTGATCGGGTCCAAGCCTACCCTACTATTGAGTAGCAAGGGTGGTCGATGCAGTTTCAACCCAACTAGGTCAGGATTGAATCCACAGGGAGTTAATAATTGGAATTAGTTTTATATCTAAGCTAGATGCGGGCTTTGAGTCTAATTACTCTACTTCTAACTTTACTCTAAAGATTGCAACGATTGAAACTAAAGACAATATTTGTTGTTGATGTTTTTCAAGTGTTTAAAGAGACTAGGGTCATGACTTCCACGTAGGTGGATATCTAACAGGTAGCAAAATCTGGGGCAAGCTTGATTAGTTGGGATCGTAATAAGCTATCACAGTCGGGTACTTACTCTATACCTCTCGGTAGTTTGAGTGGTTTTGCCCAATTTGGCTTTCTCAAGTCCAAATGGGTATTCATACAAATCAAGTGACATTAGCTTAAGTGGGGTATTACTATCTCTAGGTTTAACCCTTTAATTGGGGCTATCAATTTCTTGAGTTCACCCAAGTTCCTTGTTAGCCTAGTTGTCCTAGACTTAGTCCCTCTTTCTCAAGTAGAGACTAAGTCATAAAGGCATGAATCAATGTTTTCAACCATTAATTCTATAGTTCTAGCAAGAACTAGGCTAAATATCACTAACCCATTCACATTCAAGCCCTAAAATCAAATACCCATTAAATACCCACACTAGGGTTGGATCATAACCCTGACCACTGGTTTAGCTACTCATGGAAATAACAGAAATTAAAGATGAAATGAAGTTAAAATCTATAATATTAATTTATGGAATGAAAATCTAATGTTAAGAGATGAATCTAGTACAAAATTTTCGAAAACAGTATTCTCAGCCGTCTCACGTGCTCATACAAAACATAATTTGGCCTAAAAATGGCAAAAAGTTCTATTTATACTAAGCTAAAAATATCTAACAAAAATACCCCTGCGGAGGTTGTGCGGTCGCATAATTCTGAGTGCGGCCGCACTCTTGCTTTCATAGACGCACAATTTTGAGTGCGGTTTGCATTCTTCAATTTTGGATCTGGGTTAAGCTGAGCTTTTGCATACTGCATAATTTCGATCACGATCGCACAAGGGACTTTCGCGGCCGAACAATTCTGACACGGATCGTACTTCTCTCTTTTGCTCAAATTGTAATCTCTCTGAACCTCAGTCATCATGGTCCGCGTAATTTCAATCGCGGCCGTACAAAGACTTTCATGGCCGCACATTTCTAGTGTGGTCCGCGCTCATCTTTTAGCCCATAAATCACACTCTTTGAATCTCCCTTATGCGTACCGCATAATTATGCTCACGGCCGCATCATGGCTTTCGCGGCCGCACAATATTTGTGCGGTCCGCGCTTCAGAACTCTATTCCCAGCCTTGATTTTTCTTCAACTTTTGACTCATTTGTGAGTTGATTAAGGTTCCTTTGGCTCACTTTAAATAATTCCTGCAAGCAAGCATATTTCATTAGTTTTCGGAAATACCTTCAAGCATTTTTTGCCTAAAACACAAGTAAAAGAGAGAAAATAATAGGTTAAAATCCCTACTTATCAGTACACCACAACGGTACCTAGTAACTGCCAAGCCTAACCTCAGTAGAGTAGTGATAAGGTCAGGTCCGGACCCTACTGGAATATAATAATTTAAGGCAAAAAAATATAGCAGTGTAATAAGGGTCTGGAAATGTAATAAGGAGAAACTACAAAAGACAACAACACAACACATAGCGATAAACAACATGGGAACTCCCGAGTTATCGTCTCGTAGTCCCAAAAGTAAATGCTCAACAGAGGATCTCTCGAGATACCGTCTCGTAGTCCCAAAAGTAAATATGCAAGGGGATCTCTGAAGGTATCTTCTCGTAGTCCCAAAAAAAATGTGCAGGGGGATCTCTCGAGGTACCGCCTCGTAGTCCTAAAAGTAAATACACAGCTTGAAACCGATGGAAACAACAATTAATAACAAGAACTCTACAATTTAAGACTGATACAAATCAAGGAAAAATAGGAATTCAACTAAGCATGTTGCACACATTTCAAATAATCATTTAATATACATAAACATGCGATATTAGGCTAAACAGCATAACTACACATGATGGTATAACTCAATTAAGATGTAACAAGATACTGCTCAGTAAAACCTGAATTTTTCAATAATTAGCCTGTGTACGCACTAGTCATCTCGCGTACATGGCGCTCACATATCATTGAAGTATCACAGCAGTACCAAATCCTAAGGGGATTCCCCCCACACAAGGTTAGACAAGTCACTTACCTCGATCCAAGCTCAATCAATCAACAAGAATGCCTTTTCCCCGACTTTCTGACTCTGAATGGCCCAAATCTAGCCAAAAGCAATTAAATACTATAAATGCAACTATAATAAACTAATTAATGAAATGAAGACTTCAACAAAAATTTCCAAAATTGCCTCAAAAATTCGACCTGGGTCTACGTCCTAGAATCGGGTAAAAATCACAAAATACGAACTCCCATACAACCACAAGTTCACTTGTACCAAAATTACTCAAATCTGATACCAAAATATCAATCAAAACCCAATAGTTTGGCTGAAAAACTTCTTCCATATTTTCCCAAATTTCTCAACTCAAATCATAAATTAGAAGGTGCAATAAATGATAGATTAGTGGAATATAACCAAAAACAAGTAAAGAATAATTACCCAATCGACGCCTCTAAAAATTTCATCTAAACTTGAGCTCTCTATCTCAAGTTTTGATAAAAATGGTAAAACCCTCATTTTTAAAATATAACCTGTTGCCCAGGTGAACCCTTCTCCGCGAACGCGGGGAGGTTTCCGCGTTCGAGAAGCATAAAATGCTTCAATAAATCTCCTTCACGAACATGATGGCCCAATCGCGAATGCGGATCCTACACAGCCTGTCACTACACGAATGCGGGACCCTCATCGTGAACGCGTAAGCTAATTGCGTGGAGACTCATTAGACCAGTTTTCTCAACACAAACGCGAGAACCTTATCGCGAACGCATAGACCTAATACCTTAGAGTTTCACGAATACGGGACCTTCATCACGAACGTGAAGGGAAAATTCCAGCAGCACTCAACTTCCTCTACGCGAAAGCGGGAGAACCTTCGCGAATGCGTAGAAGGAAACCAGACACCAGCAATAGCTGATGCTTCAGCTATAACACTAAGTCCAATTCTAGTTCGTTACCCATTCGAAATCCACCCGAGGACCTCGGTACCTCAACCAAACATACCAACAAGTCCTAAAGCATCATATGAACTTAGTCGACCCTCTAAATCACATCAAACAACGTTAAAAATGAATCGAACTCCAATTCAAACTTAAATGAACTTTGAAACTTCAAACTTCTAGAACCAATGCCGAAACCTATCAAATCACGTCCGTTTGACCTCAAAATTGGCACATAAGTCATATTTTCATTACGGACCTACTCCAACTTCTGGAATCGGAATCCGACCCCGATATCAAAAAGTCTACTTCCGGTCAAACTCCCCACAAAGTCAACTTTTGCCATTTCAAGCCTAATTTAGCTACGGTCCTCCAATTCACAATTCGAACACGCTTCTAAGTCCAAAATAACCCAACGGAGCTAAAGGAACTGACAAAACTCCATTCCGGAGTCATTTTCATGCATTTCCAACTATAGTCAAAATCGTCAAACCTAAGCCTCCGTTTTAGGGGCTAAGTGTCCTAATTCACTGCGAAACCAAAAATAAAACTTCCTCGCAAGTCACATAAGTATAAAATGATATAGGGGAAGCAATAAATAGGGGATCAGGGCTAATACTCTTAAAACTACCGGCTGAATCGTTACATCTTCCCCCTCTTAAAACAATCATTCAACCTCGAACGAGTATAGAGACATACTTGAAGTGGTGAAAAGATAAGGGTAACAGCTGCGCATATCATGCTCGATCTCCCAAGTTGCCTTCTCGACTGGCTGACCCCCCCTGAACCTTCACTGAAGCAATGTTCTTTGACCTTAGCTTTCAAACCTGCCTGTCCAAAATAGCCACTGGCTCCTCAATGTAAGATAAATCCTTGTCCAACTGGACTCAGTTGAAATACAACACATGAGACGGATCGTCGTAACACTTTTGGAGCATAGAAATATGGAAACCCGAATGAACTCCTGCTAGACTGGGAGGCAAGTCAAGCTGATAAGCAACCTCCCCAACTTGCCGCAACACCTCGAATGGGCCAATAAACCTTAGGCTCAGCTTGCTCTTTTTTCCGAACCTCATAACGCCCTTCATGGGTGAAACCTGGAGAAAGACCCGCTCCCCAACCATGAATGCAATATTGCGAACCTTTCGATCTGCATAACTCTTCTGAATGGATTGGGCTGTGCGAATTTGATCCTAAATCACCTTAACCTTCTTCAAAGAATCCTAAACCAAGTCTGTACCCAACAACCTACTCTCGTCCGGCTCAAACCAACACATTGGAGACCGACACCACCTACTATACAAAGCCTCATACGGTGCCATCTGAATGCTCGGTTGATAACTGTTATGTAGTGAAACTCCACTAGTGGCAAGAACTGATCTCAAGAACCCCCCAAACTCCATCACACAAGCACGAAGCATATCCTCCAGTATCTGAATAATGCGCTCGGACTGTCCGTCCATATGAGGGTTAAATGATGTGCTCAACTCAACCCGAGTACCTAACTCATGTTGTACGACCCTCCAAAACTGTGATGTAAAATATGCCCAGTCCGAGATGATAGATACTGGCACGCCATGAAGCCTGACAATCTCGCAGATAAAAACTCGAGTCAGCTGCTCGAAAGAATAAGTAGTCATCATAGGAATGAAATGAGCCAACTTGGTCAACCTTTCCATAATCACCCAAACTGCATCAAACTTCCGCTGAGTCCGTAGAAGCCCAACAATAAAATCCATAGTGATCCGCTCTTATTTCCACCCCAGGATCTCTAACTTTTGAAGCAATCCACCTAGCCGTTGATGCTCATATTTCACTTGATGGAAATTAAGACACCAAGCTACATATTCCACTATGTCCTTCTTCATTCTCCTTTACCAATAATGTTGCCTCAAGTCCTGCTACATCTTCGCTGCACTCGGATAAATGGAGTACCGCGAACTATGAGCCTCCTGGAGAATCAACTCATGCAAACCATCTACATTGGGCACACATAGCCTGCCCTGCATCCTCAATGCACCACCATCAGCAATAGTGACCTCCTTAGCATCACGGTGTTGAACGGTGTCCTTAAGGACAAGCAGATGGGGGTCATAATATTGACGCTCCCTGATACAATCATAAATAGAAGACTGAGAGACCACACAAGCCAAAACTCGACTCGGCTCAGAAAGATCCAATCTAACAAACTGGTTGGCTAAGTCCTGAACATCCAATGCCAATGGCCTCTTTACTACTGTTAGATATGCTAAGTTCCCCAAACTCTCCGCCCTGCGACTCAAGGCATCGGCCATCGTATTGGCCTTCCCGGGATGGTATAGAATATTTATATCATAATCCTTAAGCAGCTCTAACCACCTCCACTGACGCAAGTTAAGATCCTTCTGTTTGAATAGATGTTGCAAACTCCGGTGATCTGTGTAGATCTCACAAGGGACACCATACAAATAGTGCCGCCAAATCTTCAAGGCAAGAACAATATCTACTAACTCAAGGTCATGGACATGATAGTTCTTTTCATGCACCTTCTGATGTCTGGATGTGTAGGCAATCACCCTACCGTTCTACATCAACATCGCACCGAAACCAATTTGCAACACATCATAATATATAGTACAAGACGTCGAGCTTGTAGGCAATACCAATATTGGGGCTGTAGTCAAAGTTCTCTTGAGCTTTTGAAAACTTTCCTCACACTCCTCTGTCCACCTGAATAGAGCACCCTTCTGGGTCAGCCTGGTCATAAGTGCTGCAATAGATGATAAACCTTCTACAAGTCAATGGTAATACCCCACTAAACCAAGAAAACTCCAGATCTCCATAGCAAAGGGCAGTCTGGGCCAACTATGCACTGCTTCCACCTTTTTCGGATCCACCTTAATCCCCTCACTCGACACAACATGACCTAAAAATGCCACTGAATCTAACCATAACTCACACTTTGAGAATTTTGTATATAACTTCTTTTCCCTCAAGGTCTGAAGCACAATCCTCAGGCAGTGCTCATTATCCTCCCAGCTCCGGAAGTATACTAGAATGTCGTCAATAAATTCAATGATGAATGAGTCAAGATGAGGCCAAAATACACTATGAATCAAATGCATAAATGCTGCTGAGGTGTTAGTCAGCCCAAATGACATCACAAGGAAATCGTAGTGACCATATCGAGTCCTGAAAGTAGTCTTCGGGATATCTGGCTCTCGATTCTTCAACTGATGATAGTCTGAATGCAAGTCAATCTTGGAAAACAATCTGTCACCTTGGAACTGATCAAATAGGTCATCAATATGAGGCAATGGATACATGTTCTTCATTGTAACTTTTTTCAATTGGCGATAATTAATGCACATATGCATAGAATCCAACTAGCGATAATCAATGCGCATATGCATAGAATCATCCTTCTTCTTTACAAACAAGGCTGGGGCACCCCAAAGTAACACACTGGGCCAAATTAAGCCCTTATCAAGCAATTCATGCAACTGTTCTTTCAACTCCTTTAACTCAGGATGAGCCATACAATATGGAGGAATAGAGGTGGGCTGAGTGCCCCGCAAAAAATCAATACCAAAGTTGAAATTGAGCGGCATGCCCGAAAGATCATCTGGAAAGATATCGAGATAATCCCTCACTACTAGAACTGACTCAACTGTAGGGGCATCAATACTGATATCTCTCACATAAGCTAGATACGCCTCACACCCCTTCTCAACCATTCGTAGAGCTTTAAGGAATGAAATAACTCTGCAGGGAGTATAATCTAAGGTACCTCTCCACTCTAACCGCGGTAATCCTGGCATACCCAGCGTCACGGTCTTGGCATGAAAATCAAGAATATCATAATAGGGAGACAACCAGTCCATGCCCAAAATAATATCAAAATTTACCATAGTGAGAAATAATAAATTGGCTCTAGTCTCAAAACCACTAAGAACAACCAAACATGACCGATATACACGATCAACAACAATAGAATCTCCCATAGGTGTAGATACATAAATAGGATAACTCAAAGAATCACGAGATACGCCCAAAAATAGGGAAAAATAAGATGACACATAGGAATAAGTGGA
This sequence comes from Nicotiana glauca, assembly GCA_026770625.1. Taxonomy (NCBI): domain Eukaryota; kingdom Viridiplantae; phylum Streptophyta; class Magnoliopsida; order Solanales; family Solanaceae; genus Nicotiana; species Nicotiana glauca. Next base: position 41,004 of record MU780139.1, on the reverse strand, counting down.
GCCTGGATAAAATAAAACCGGCGCATTTCTATGACACACCAAAATAATACATGTAATGATAGTGTCGGAAGAAAGAGCCTCTATACGAGTAGGAAGAGCATAATATCTGGCTTGGCCTCCCTCTCTAGGATGACCTCTGATTGCAGCCAACTCCGCACCACTAAAAAGTAGCAAGAGATGGTTGTAATAGCTTTTACCCGATATGAGGGTCGGGATCGAATCCACAGAGAGCTAAGATTAGAGTCAAGTATTTATTTAGCTTAGGATTGCATGTATGCTATTAATATCACTTCCAATCATTTTTGGTTTCTTTCTATATAAAACTACTAATATCAAACTACAAATTAAGATTGAAACTAGTTTAAGCTAAGATTAGATTGCTACAAGTTGTATCTAATAGATTAAGGGGCACTAGGGTAGTGACCTTCACCTAGTTGGCTAATTGACGGGTAATTGCATCTAAGGCACAATTGACATGATTGGAGAAATATGTGATAACGTTACTCAATACTACCCACTCTCACACCTCTCAATAGAAAGAGTGGTTTTGCCCAATTAACTCTCTTGAGACCAATTGGGTATGCATATCTACCCGAGCAACTAGGGTTCAAGTAAGGTAATTACTCTCTCGAGGTTAACCCTTTAATTGGGACTATCAAATCTCTTGAGTCCATCCCAATTCCTTGTTGAGTCAATTTTGGAGACTTAGGCTCTCTTTCTCAAGAAGAGCCAAGTCAACTTAGCACAAACTAGTATTTGCAACCACTAATTCATAAATTAAACCATCAAATTGACCCAAATAACAAACACCCATAATCAATCTAACCTTAAATCACAACACCTATCAATTACCCACACTAGGGTTGGGCCAACCCTAGCTAATGGGTTTAGCTACTCATGCTTGAAGATAAAATCAGAGAAATAGATGAAGAGAAAGACATAATATTAAATTACTAAAGTAAATTTAATGATTAAATTGTTAAATCTACGTTAAAGTGCCCAAAATGGCTACAAAATATCTTCTCACAAGCGCAACTACTGTTCTAAATTAACTGATCCCCTAAAAATGAAAAAATGTTCTATTTATTCTAAGCTGTAAAAAATAGACAAAAATGCCCCTGCGAGGTCAGTGCGGGCCGCACAAAATGAACTACGGCCGCACTAGGCTCTTGGACTTGAAGTCTTGGCTCTCTGAACTCAGGCTCCGCGGACCGCGTAGAATGGACCGTGGCCGCGGAGGCTTCCAATGCGGTCCGCACAAACATGACCACGGACCGTGCAAGATCGACTGCGGCCGCACTGCCTTGAAGCTTGTTTTGCAAGTTCTCTGAATCCCCCTGGTACGGACCGCACAGAAAGGACTACAGTCGCACTAGGTTTGATGCCTTAAAGTCCAGCCTCTAAATCTACCTAGTGCGGACCGCACAGAATGGAGTGTGGCTGCACTAGGCTAGTTTGTCCTGAGTTGTCTTGTCTTTGATATTTGTGCAGGTTTCACTCCTTTTGAGCCGATCTTTGTCATTTCGTCACTTTGTTAATCAAACCTGAAATCAAGCACAACTTATTAGCCTTTTGGGACTATTTTATAAAAATTTATAATCAAACCGTAAGCAAGAAGGAGCATAAAACACATCAAAATCCCTAGTTATCAACCTCTACCTGCCCGACCACCACCTCAAGCTGGATGAGCAGGTGGAATGGTAATTGGTGCTGTAATTATAGCCTGGGACCTGGTGGAGCACGCGGTGCTTGAGAAGTCTGTGGAGGTGCACCCCTCCTAAGTCTGGGGCAATCCCTCACCGTATGGCGAGTGTCGCCACACTCAAAACAAGCTTTCGGAAGGTGTATCTACTGTGGCTGGCTCGGTCTAGGTTGGTTGGACTGACAGCTGAAAGCACCCTGTGTAGGAGGTGCACTAGATACTGTCGGGCTCTTAGGGCCTAGGAGAGGCCAGAAAACCACTGGCGGCTAGAAGTGCTGAATAGATCGGGCGACTCATATAGCCCATACCATGACGAACTGTAGTAGGGGCACGAGTACCACTATAAGTGCCACACTGTTGACACCTCTTGGCCTCCCTCTCCTCTCTCTCCCGAGCAAGCATACCCTCCAATCTCCTAGCAATCCCCACAGCCTGCTGGTATGCAATATCCATCTCTAACTCTCCGGCCATACTAAGCTAGATACTGGGGTTGAGCCCCTCGATAAACCGAGGAACCCTCGAAATGTAGCAACAAGGTTGGTGCATGCCTAGCCAAATCACTAAAGCGAACCACATACTCTGACATAGTCATAGCACCGTGGTGCAACTGCTCAAGCTCGGTACATGATGCATTTTTGAGACTCTGGGGAACATACTCCCTCAAAAACATATCCAAAAATTGAGTCCAAGTAAGTGAAGTTGCCTCTCCGTACTACCCAAATCATAAGCACGCCCCACTGATAGGCCACTCCTCTAGTTGGAATATAGTGAAGTAAACCCCAATCGACTCCTCTGCACCTATCGTACCAAGGATATGGTGGCACTCCTCAAGAAAACCTTAGGCATCCTCTGACGCCAAGTCACTGAAAGTAGAAGGATGGTACTTCTTGTACCTCTCGAGCCTGAGCTGCTCCTCTTCAGAAACGGCTACCCTACCCTAAGGACAAACTGGGGCTACCGGTTGTACTGGTATGACCTTTAGAACCTAATCGACCTGAACCTGCTGCTCTAAGGTACGGATGGCGGGATTCTATACTCCTCCCCTGGACTGAGATGTGGCATTGGTAAGTGGAATCAACCCTGCCTAAACTAGAGTACCGAACATGCTCAGGAACTGTGAAAGGGTCTCCTGAAGAGCTGGTACAGTAACAGACGTCTCAGGTGTCTGCGCTCCAACTAGAGCTACTGGTGACTCCTCTGTAGCAGCTCGTGTGGGTGCTCTAGATGTACCACGTAGATGTCCTCAGCCTCTACCCCAGCCTCGGACTCTCGTGGCTCCAATAGGGGGGCGGATGCCTGGTCATCTGATCCGGCTGTACGTGTCCTCACCATTTGTGAGAGAATAGAAGATAGAATTTTAGAATTCTGAAGTCAACAATTTTGCAAGACAAGGAATCAAAAGAAGTGAAATTTTTCCTAACAGTTCCATCGCCTCCCGAAGATAAGTACAGACATCTCCGTACCGATCCGCGTGACTCTACTAAACCTGCTTGTGACTCATAACACCTATTAACCTAAAGCTCTGATACCAACTTGTCTGGAACTAAAAGCAGAATTTAACAACTAACTTAAATTCATAACTATAAAACTCATAAAATGCATCTCGGCATATACAAGTAAACCAGCACACGAATATAAACAATATTCACGAAACCCGGTAGTCGTTAGTCATAAACTATAAGAATTTGTCTAACTGTTTCTACATCAATAACTAGAAGAAATAAAGGAGGAATACCATAAAAGGTATAGAGGGGAACTCCAAGGTCTGCGAATGCTGGCAGATATACCTGGAAGTCATCGGAGCAACAACAAGTATGCAACTAATAGCGGGGCTAGTAGGAGGTACCTGGATCTGCACACAAAATATGTGCAGAAGAGTAGCATAAGTACACCACAATGGTACCCAGTAAGTGACAAGCCTAACCTCGGTAGAGTTGTGACGAGTTCAGGTCAGTGCCCTACTGGAATATAATAATTTAAGGCAGAAAAATATAGCAGTGTAATAATGAACTGGAAATGTAATAAGGAGAAAATACAGAAGACAACAACACAACACATAGGGATAAACAACAGGGGCGTTCCCAAGATACCGTCTTGTAGTCTCAAAAGTAAGTGTCACACCTCTTTTTTACCTACTACACCCCCGTAAGGGTAGTATAAAGAAGTTTTTCCAATTAAAGGACAATCGAAACGAGATTCGTTTACTAATAGATTCAGAGTTGCCACTTAAGAGATTTATGGTGTCCCAAGCGACCAGTTGATTCCCGAATCGAGGAAAAGAATGACTCGGTATTACAGTCAGCGAATCAAAAATTCGGATAAGGAATTCTGTTAACCTGGGAGAAGGTGTTAGGCATTCCCGGGTTCCGTGGTTCTAGCAGGGTCGCTCAACTGTCATATTCAGCTTAAATTATCTGATTTCTAAACAATTATGAACCTATGTGCAAATTTTTAGTCTTAACCGCTTTTATTCATTTTAGAGATAATTTTAACGTTATTAAAACATGTCTCGAACCACATTACATAAATATACCCGTAGTTTTTGACATATTTCAACATTGTCGAGATTTGGATTTGGATCACATAAATGTGCATCCGAGTTTAGGGAGGTAATTTTATTAAACACGCGCCTAAATTAACTGCACATTTGCACTTTGCGAGTGCCGTGGAAATTCGCTAAATGGCACACCTCAAGTTCTAAGGGTAAATAAGATTAATTAAAGGGGGAACATGCAATTGTCATTTTTTTGTGACATAGCGCACCTCAAATATAAATTGAACGGGAATGAACTACTTTAAACGCATGAAGAATTTCTAATGTGCAAGTTTTAAGCTTAATGATGATGATCAAACATGACACCCCACTGAATGGATCGGGAGAACCTTAGTAAGTTATAATACACCATTCAGTTATTGTGTTGTCAATAAGCAGAGGACACATTTGGGCTAAAATGTGAAGCCCAAACTAAAGCATTCTCAGAAAAGGGAGCCTGGCACCATTGGGCCTGTGTTTTGGCTCAATTGGCTCAATTCGAGGCTTTATAGATTAATAATTACAAGAGAATCAACATTGGGATGATAATTCAAATTCAAATAATTAACACAATACACGACCCATTTTATCATTTAAACCACTACTCGAATTATTAATAGAGATAGTTACTTGGGATTTTCAAACAAACCGTGTTCCTTTGCTGAGCTTTAATCTTATGCCAACGTATATACACGACCATATCATCTAACTCTATTAAAAGAAGCATGTAAAGTGATACTAATTATAAGTTCTTTCACAGCCTAATTCCTGCATGACCTCTCATTTAAGATTGTTTACGAAGAAGTGAGAATTAAATGACAAAGCATTAATCATCTTCCAACTCTCAACCGCGGATCTTACACCAACAGTTTTTACAATAGTGCATAATCAAAACAAATCAACTTGTACTACCCCCATAACTAGTTTGAAACATGGTCTTGAAAGGTATTCTTTGCCAAAAAGAGAAACAACACTGTCATTTTCACGATTTGAAGAATACATAAAGATGCTGAATATTAATACTTATACTAATAGCTATGTCAACCAACATGCTCAGAAATAGTTCCTGTGATTTTCACCCTTAGTATTCAATCAATAGAAGTCCCTATACTCACAACAAACCACAACCTAAACTTTGCTTTTATCACCAAACACTCAGGGCATGCTTATACTAAATCTCAGGCTTATGCCCTTACAAAACCAAATTAAGGAGGCTAAAATATATAGTCTAATATTACATGCATCATAAGATGAAAGAAAAACAAGAAAACAGGGATATCAGTTGAAATGGCAACTTGTATCCAAGGTACTCTCTATTTGAAATGCAGATTCACATCTTTACATATTGTCCGTGGCTATAGAGGATACCTGGAAAATGAAATCAAAAGGAAAGGAAGTCAGTGGTTTATAGCAATCAACAGCAGCAACAAAACCACCCAGATTCAACAATGGAGAATGATGATAGCAACTTCAGAAGCTCAACATGATAGCAATACTTAACCAAATGAACCAACACTCCTTCCAAAACCAAATCACTCCAAATTACTCTCAAAAGGGAATCAAAAAAATGTGTTTTAATCTTGCAAACTTAGGAGTCAATACAAAAGCTTTCCAATAGAACAGTAACCTTCTCTCAAGGCTCAATCAATACACTTTCAATCTTAAAATGTATAGCTATAGTCTGCAGAACATGAATAAGACCAGTCACTAACGAGACTCAATAGAACAGTAATGATTTTTTTTTTCTCAAGTCTATCTTTTTAGTGTATTCTTATGTGTTCTCTCTCTTTAACTCAATGTATTCCCTAAATATCTCTCTCTATCGGTGTCTCTCTCAATGTCCATCCCCATTAATCAGAATGTGTGTGTGTGTATTTAAAGACTAGAACTCATCCTTTTCCAGCTCTTAAGAGCACTTAAACAATTAAGAAAATAATTCCCCCATCATTCTCTGATTTTCTAGCCTACCAAGTCTGTCAGTTCCACTATTAGCCCCTTTTTTCCATTATTTTAATTCAATTGGTATGGGCAACCTGCATTTCAAATTAATGGTATGGGCACGCCCATGTTTTAAATTAATTCCCCTGTCCCTTGTTCATTAATGAACTAAACCACCCATGTTTTCTGATTTCCAACATTTAAAGTGCATAAACAGGGTGTTCTCTACACTGCCGATCCCCTTCTGATTGAATAATTTATTAGGTCATTAATACAGCACCATTCTACCCTTGTAGAGCATTCACATCTAAACGAGTATCAATTAGATTCAAACTAATCCCTAATTCGACTGTCTGAGTGAATTAAACAAAATACAACCTTCAATCTTAACACCAATAACCTCCTAATTATTCGAAAACAAATCAGACAAAATCAATAAACAAGTCTATATAAATTCGAAGAAAGAACAAGAAAAATCATAAAAATAAACTGACCAAACAAACAGAACAAAATAAAAAGAAAGGAGCAGAAGAAGAACGGAATGGAACAAAATAAATAAAATAAATGAAAAGTGGAGAAGAATACCTAATGAATGACTTAGATTGTGAAGAACGTGACTTGAAGCTTCAAACCTTCGGATTTCCGGTCAAATTTGATATTAATCGTATGTTCTCATAGAGAACAAACGAGTAACATCACATTCGACCGAAATCACCCGTAGAATCTCGATTTGGATTTTTGGGATTTTAGGGTTGGACCTTTGATCTAATATTCGAGGGGTTCTAGGATGATTCGAAGGTACTTAATGGTGGATTAGGGATGAGGAAGTTGTGGTGGTTTGGTGGTGTTAACTTGGGAAGGTTTGGAGGTGGCGCCGCCACCGGAGAGTCTTGTGGCGGCGCTAGGGTTTGGACCTACAAATGGATATTCGAGAGGCTGTGCTGGGATTCGAAGAAAGTTGAGGGTGGAACTGGGATGAGGAGGTCATGGTGAATCGATGGTGTAAAACTGGGAGGGATTGGAGGTTGTCCGCCGCCGTGAGCAATTTTTGGTAGGCAGCAGATGGTGTGCGGTGGTCGAATTCAGGGCTGTCTCTGAGAGGTGAGAGACGAAATAGGGGTTCTGATTTGGGGTAGGGGGTTGAAGGCTTTAGGTATATTAAAATTAGGGAACTAATTAGAACCATTGATAATGGAAATCCAACGGCTGTGATTAATTCCTTAATAAAACGGGGTCATTTGGTTTTAGGGTGGGACTGGACCGGTTCGGGATAAACGGGTTGGGGCAGGTTAGACAGATACATGGGTAGTCTTTGTATTGTTGGATGTGGATGGTTGAGCGGTTGAGATCTTTTAGTCTTGAAACTACGTAGTTTCACTACCATACTACGTCGCTTCACTAGCTTGGGTGAAGGGTTTCTTGGGCCGGATTTTGGGAGTGAGTTTGGGCTGGTTTGGCCGGGTAATTGGGTGGTTTTGTTTGGGCTTCAAGGTTTTGGCCCAATCCGGGTCCTCTTTATTTTGTTTATTTTTTCTTTTTAATTTTCTATCTAATTAAAATAAAATACAAACCTAAATTTAACCTTGATCAAATTATCCTAGAAATATTACTCAACTCTAAGTAGTAATTATCACAAATAATTAAATATCAAATCAAAAGAAAAACCACAAGATTTAACACAAAACACTAGAATGCAAACTAAGCTATTTTTGTGAATCTTTTCATTTTTGCAAAACAAACACTTGCTTAATTAATTTAAAAATGTGAAATCGAATCTTAAATGCAAAACAATGCAACATATTTTTATAATTTTTTATTAATTAAATAAAATACAAAGGTACAGACAAATGCAGATAATAACAAAAAATATCACAAAAATTCACCCAATTGCACACAATAAAAACAGATAATTTTTGTTTGATTTTGTGGGAGTAATTCATGTGAAGAAAAAATCACGTGCTCACAGTAAGTGCTCAACAAGGGATCCTTCGAGATACCGTCTCGTAGCCCTAAAAGTAAATATGCAAAGGGATCTCCCAAAGTACTGCCTTGTAGTCCCAAAAGTAAATGTATAGGAGGATCTCCCGAGGTACCGCCTCGTAGCCCCAAAAGTAAACACACAGCTCGAAACCGATAGAAACAACAATTAACAACAAGAACTCTAGAGTTTTAAGACTGATACAAATCAAGGGAAACAAGAATTCAACTAAGCATGTTGCACAGATTTTAAATAATCATTTAAGACACGTAGACATGTGATATTAGGCTAAACAGGATAACTACACATGTTGGTATAACTCAATTAAGATGTAATAGGTTACTGCTCAGTAAAAACTGAATTTTTCAACAATTAGTCTGTGTACGTACTCGTCACCTCGCGTACATGGCGCTCATATATCACTAAAGTATCACAGCAGTACCAAATCCTAAGGGGATTTTTCCTACACAAGGTTAGGCAAGCTACTTACCTCGGTCCAAGCTCAATTAATCAACAAAAATGCCTTTTCCTCGTCTTTCTGACTCCGAATAGCCCAAATCTAGACAACAACAATTACATGCTATAAACATAACTATAATAAACTGATCTAATTAATGAAATCAAGATTTTAACAAGAATTTCAAAAATCACCCCAAAAAGTCAACATGGGCACACGTCTCGAAATCGGGTAAAAGTTACAAAATACGAATACTTATACAATCACGAGTTCACTCGTACAAAACTTACTCAAATCCAATATAAAAATCTCAACCAAACCTTTCTTCAACTTTTTTCCAAATTTCTCAACTCAAATCTTAAATTAGAAGGTGAAATAAATGATAGATTAGTGGGAGATAAGTTATAACCAAAAATAAGTGAAGAATCATTACCCAATCGATGCCTTTGAAAATCTCTCAAAATCCCATCCAAATCTCTCAAAATCTCATCCAATGCCGTTGAAATATAACCTGCTGCCCAGGTGAAACCTTCTTCGCGAACGCGGAAACCTTCTCGCTTCCGCAAAGCATAAAATGCTTCAGTACAAAAACCTCCTTCACGAACACGATGACCCAATCGCTAATGCGGAGCCTACACAACCCGACCCTATGCGAGTGCGGGACCCTCATTGCGAACGCGTAGGCTTATTGCCTGGAGACTCATTAGACTAGTTTTCTCTACGCGAATGCGAGGTCCCTATCGCGAACGACCTAATACCTAAGAGCTTCGCGAATGCAGGACCTTCATATCGAACGCGAAGGCCAGTTCCAACAGCACTCAACTTCCTCTACGTGAATGCGGGAGAACCTTCGCCAATGCGTAGAAGGAAACCAGACACTAGCAATAGCTAATGCTTCAACTATAACACTAAGTCCAATTCTAGGCCGTTAACCATCCGGAATCCACCCAAGGCCCCCAAGACCTCAACCAAACATACCAACAAGTCCTAAAACATCATACAAACTTAGTCGAGCCTCCAAATCACATCCAAAAAATGCTAAAAAACCGAATCGCACTCAAATTCAAACTTAATGAACTTTGAAACTTACAAACATCTACAACCGATGTCGAAACCTATCAAATCACGTTTGATTGACCTCAAATTTTGCACACACGTTATATTTGATATTACGGACCTACTCCAACTTCCGAAATCAGAATCTGGCCCCAATGTTAAAAAGTCCACTTCCGGTTAAATTTCCCACAAATTCAACTTTCGCCATTTCAAACCTAATTGAGTTATAGACCTCCAATTCACAATCGGGGCACTCTTCTACGACCAAAATGCCCAACGGAGCTAACGGAACGGATAAAATTTTATTCTGGAGTCGTCTTCACACCGTTCAAACTATGATCAAAATCCTATAACTTAAGTCTTCGTTATAGGGACTAAGTGTCCCAATTCACTCTGAAATCAAAAATGAAATCTCCCGGCAAGTCACATAAGCATAAAATGATACAGAAAAAGCAGTAAATAGGGGATCGAGGCTAGTACTCTCAAAACGACCGACAGGGTCATTACAACATACATGAACGGCTGCATATAATACACAATAAATAGACCCACTGAATTCTATGGTGTGGATATGGTTAAAAAATAAATAAAATTTTAAACCAATTCCAAACCCATTATCACAAAAAGAGAAGATGATACATTGATAATTAAAAATATTCATGAATGATTTGTATAGTCTAATACCTTTAGCATTTAAATTAATAGTAATTTCTGAAAATAGTGGAGCAAGAGGAACAACAATGAGTTTAAATAAAAGGAAATTGCGAGATTTTAGATTACTCAACATATATCGAGGGGTAAGTTTGCTGATGATAGAGGTAAATTTGACCGGACAGTATAGTAAAGGTCAAATGTAGACAATATCCGAAAGTAGATGGGTATATTTGCCCTTTTCCCTATATTTTATCGCATATATGTGAGCCTTGCTTTTTCAGAAAAATTATGCTTACTAGTATTTCGAAATTATCATGATTTCATCTTAACTTTGTTTCTTGTTTTGACACACAGGATTGCGTTGCCATTAATGGAGATTTAATTATTCTTTTGACTTATTTATACCATTGCTAATAATAATGGCATTAAACACCTTCCAGATTTATCCACAGCTTTAGCTCCTTAAATAAACATAAACATCTTATTGTCTACATCATTTGGAGTCAAACAAGAATGGCTGCCTTCTCTTCTGACCAGACTAAACTGCTACATTCATGTGGTTTAATTGCATTTGTCTTGCTTTTGCAATTGAATATGTCAAGATCACAAAAGGTCACGGCCATGTATGTGTTTGGTGACTCTCAAGTAGATGTGGGGAACAACAATTATTTTCAGACCATATTTAGGGCTAATTTTCCTTTCAATGGCATTGATTACCCTGGTGGCAAACCAACAGGAAGATTCAGTAATGGGAAAAATGCTGCTGATTTTCTTGGTAAACAATTCTATCTTTAGGCCTTAATTAATTTGGTGATATGAATTTGTTCCAAAAATATTTTAACGTCAAAAAACAAAAAGCATTTTTTACCTTTTTTGCAAATGTATCCTTAATGTGCTCTATTTAATACTCTTTCCGGTCCACAATAAGTGACCAATTTGGTTCGGGTACACCCATTACGGAAATACTAAATTCTAGACGAAAATAGTTAGTGTGACTAAACTACCCATTATTAACTGTTGAACCATAATTATAGTAGTACTTACTTCTCTTCTCAAATGTGAGGAGTAAATAACTTTTTGGAAATACGTACATAAGGATAATTTTGAAAATACAAATTAAACTTTTTCTTGATTATATAAATGGACACTTATTTTGAATCAAAATAAAAAAGTAAGATTGGTCACTAATTATGGACCAGAGGGAGTACAATGTTATTTAAACGTTAGAGATAAAGAGTTCTTATGATTAAACTATTCAATAATATAAATTGAAATTAAGCAGGGATAGTTTCAATTTTGAAACACCTCTCCTCACGTTTTCCTTTATCATACCGACTTCAATCGTGATTTATGTCTGATTAAGAGTATCTATAATGTTTTCATATTTTTCATAGCGTGAGTCGAATCCAAAACCTAATGATCCCGGGTGAAGGTACCAACTAAGCAAGTCTCACTTGTCTCTTTTGACTTATTTATCATTGATATAAAAGATTTCTCCTTTTTATATCACTTTATAATTACGAGAAAGGTAAGTGTAATGTACGAAATGTGAAATGATTGCTGATTAACCCTTGAAAGTAAAATAACTTTAATCACTTTTCAACAGCTCTTTCAAAAATATAGGTTTCATGAACTTGTTGGATTTTGATGTAACAGCTGAAAAGGTTGGATTAGCAACACCTGCACCGTATCTTTCGAACAAGGATGGCCTCTTTATGGAAGGTGTAAGCTTTGCCTCGGGAGGAGCTGGAATTTTAAACACCACCAATGGAACTCCTTTTGTAAGACCATATCTATCTTTATTTCTTCCTGTGCTATATATACTTGTCGTTAGGGGTGTACATGGACCAGATTGGTTTAGTTTTTACCAAAATCAAATCAAACCAACTATATCGGTTTGAATTGGTTCGGTTTTATCGGATTTTCGGGTTTTTTTGTTACATGAATATTATTTCAATCTTACTTTGTTAAAATTATAAATAAAATTTTGATAACTGAATATATGTTTAGTAATTATGGAAACAATTAACAAACATATGATCTATTAAAATATTCTAATGGGAGAATTTTTTTAGTAACACATAATAGCTATTTTCTTAGTCGTCTAATAATATTTTTTCGTTAATTTACGCTTTCAGAGTTAATACATGAGAGTATCCCAAATATTTTTATATTTTTGAAAAAAAAAACCACTATAAACTCTTAAAAATATAAATAAAATTTATATATTTATATGTCGGTTTGGTTCGGGTTTTTTTACTCAATACCAAACCTAGTCGGGTTTTTTAATCGGTTTAGTTTGGTTTTTCGGTTTGGTGCGGTTTTCCGATTCGGTTTGAACACCCCTACTTGTCGTTATGTTTTTGATACACTTATTTAGAAAATTATTTAATAAAACTAATAATTATATACTAGTAGTTGATTAAGCTATTTCTTATTTTGTTTGTTAGAGTAATTAATGACTATATAACTTCGCTTCTTGGAGTAGTAAAGTTAAAATTGACAAAAAGTTTATGATACCTTCTTGGTTTTTAAAGTAACAAATATTCGGGAAGAAATACTTTGTACTAATGTGACATTATTTATTATTATTTGAAAGTTAACTATTTTTGCTTCAACTACGATTTTTCAAAGTTCTTATCAAATTTTTATTTAATATATAAATTTTATTCCGTATTTTTCCTTTGTCATAGAATGGGACGATTCAACTCTCAAAACAGATAGAGTACTTCTCCGAGTTGCAACAAAGGTTGATCCAAAAGATAGGATACGATGCAGCACAAATACACTTGTCAGCTTCTCTATTTCCAATTGTTATTGGAAGCAATGACCTATTGAACTACTTCACATTCAAACTCCCTATGACCAAGCCACCTCAAGAATACATCGATTTGATGTCATCCACCTTTTCGACCCAACTAAGGGTAAGTTCTAGCATCTCTACAATTTTCTGTTTATGTTGAACTCTTTTTTTATTTTATTTTTTTTTATCATCCGATGTCTGGTATTTACAGTAATTGTATCATCTAAGGCCGATTAAAGGGGAAAACACTTTGTATAATGACTTTTTCATTCACATGGCTTAAATCTCGGTTAAAACATCGCATCCATCCTACCCAGGGGCAAAACTATGTTCGCCCAAGGGTGATCAACTTTTGCATAATATTACTTGTTATTGATTGAAAATAGACTTTGAATACTTTTGCATAACCCACTAACAAAGGATGTTTAAAATTTGAATATCCTAAATGAATTTTGTGGCTTCGTCATTCTTTCTACCACAAGTCTTGATGGTATCTTGAAGATATTTAATTAAACAACAACAAAATAATGGTGTGACATAACCCCTTTTTCTTTTACTTAGGGGTGTGCATTCGATTAATTGATTCGATTTTGACCTTTATCGATAATTACCTATCGATTATCGATTTGTATATATGTTTATCCTTATCGTAAGGTTTCGATTAAATCGATTTTTGGGGCTTATCAATTATACCAATAAGAAAATTTACGGGATTTCACGGTATATCGCTATAAATCTAGAGTTACTCTAAGATTCTTCCGCAAACTTGGCTTCCATCTGCTCCTCAGACAGACTTTCAATCTGTAAGTCCTTCAATTTTTTCTCTTTCTGAGAATTTTTCTTACAGTAGCATTTGTTACATATCTCCATTATTAGTTCTTAGGATCTCTATTTCGTAAAAGTATTTTTTTCCTGCATTTTCCCGGCAACCTACGCTATTGTGTTTAATCTTCAAATTATCATTTGATTTTTTTCCTATATGCTTACACTTCCTGCTCTCTCCCTTTCTATTTTGTTTTACTTATTGCATCGGTAGTTTATTGGTATATAAATCAAAGTAATTGGTGAAATAATCGTTTTATTAGTGTTTCCAGAAAAGGCCGTCTATGAACTGCAATTTTTTAGTATATCTTATCGGTTTATCGCAAAAAAGGACAAAATCAAAATCGAAATCGATAACTCGATAAGGAAAATTTGATCAAGCCCAAGTATATCCTCTAAATAGGATTCTGCGGACGTTGCAAATAAAACCCGAGTATTACGCCCAGGGTCGAATCCATAGAGAGTCAACCTAACAACTGCTACCTTTAGACCCACTCAATTCTCAGAACCAGCTTCCAAATACTTTTGTTTCACTGTTGAGTTTTCTTTATAAACTAAAATTGTATAGAAATAACAAGCTATAACTAATAACTAGAGTTGTAGACAAATATGAGAGAAAAATGCTAAGGTATTGACTTTCCCTATTGATGGAATCCCTTCTGTTTAT
>MU780139.1:0-18094 GCA_026770625.1 Nicotiana glauca | reverse complement strand
AAAAAGAGAGTTAGAACACAAACTAAAAAAGGTTAGTACAATATTAAGAATCAAACGGCCATACAATTGTCTGTTGAAGCATAATCAAAACTAAATCCTGAACAAGAACAAGCTTTCAAGACTATATTATAAAGAGTCAACTTTGTTAAAGTGAGATTATCTTTTGTAGATGTCTCCGACGGAATCGAAATAATATTTTCTATGTCATGCATACGTGCAAATATCAATCAAGATGGCATGATACTGTTAGCAATAATAATAAATGATGTACTAGAAATAATTTTATTATGAGGTCACTCACTTTAGATTTTATACCTCTTCGAACAACTGAAATAACCATCACAAATATATCAAAATAGAGTAATGTTGCTAAATTTATAAGGAAAGCAAAATTGATAATATAGGATGAAGCACTTATGGCTAAGTCTCAAACGATCGAAATAATTGCCCGAAGTTCTGGAGATATGTTGAATATCAATGAACCGTGTGGTAAAAAATTAATGATTTGGAAGGTGATTTTTGTCAAGTGCTAATAATTCCAAAATCGACGAAAGTAGAGAGTGTAAAAACTAGCTTGCTAGGTTAGACTTATGGTCTCAAATGAAAAAAATTCAACTGACAAAAAATAGAAAGTAAGAACATCCATTATTCTGACTTCTTGCTTCGTGTCGGAAATGAAGAAGAACATCCAATAAAAGATGATTTCGTAATAATGGTGCATTTAAAAAGGGAATATTTCTATCATTGTATTAAAATATAATTTATGAAAATTACATGATAGAAATTTAAAAGGTATCTTAGCCAGCATAAATAAATATATTGATCAAGTAAATAAAAGGTTGATTGCGAAAATTTATGGTAAAAATAAAATATTTTTCAGTTTTTAACTCAGCAAAAGATGATAACAACAATTACTACCAAGAAGAATGCTTAAGTACTTTAATACCAAATGACCTTCTATCATACATGTTTGTTGTCAAGTTTATTAATTCTTACATATGTTAGTGTCACTATATATATATATATATAATATACTAAGTTAAAATTGATCTTGCATTGCATATATATTGATTTTGAAAAAAATATATGCCTATCATGCTACTGAAAAACTTAGATCCGCCGAATAGCTTATGTAATGACATATAGATAGTATATAGAAGTTTTAACAATAACGTAATATATGGAAAAGTTATGATACTGGTCTATATACTTCTAGGAATATATTTATCCTCGAATTCAACTTTTGTCTTCCGAAACTAAAAAATATCCGTTTAAATTTGTGTGAAACTAATTTAAGGTATGTTTATATTTTATAATTATGATAAATAAAGCACAAGGACAAACATCCTAAATATTAGACTATATTTATTACAATATATTTTCTTGCACAAAGAAGTGTACAGTAAGATGTCATCACATCATATACTTTTAAATGTAATATATAATTATCTAACTAACGTGACTAAATTGATCATTTGTGTAAGTTTTAATGATGTCCTTTCATTTTGAATTCACGTATTATGCTAATTTAATAATTTTTTATATGATTTAAGTGTTCAAACCATCACGTGTCATTATTAACGTGCAACGCACGTTCATAGATACTAGTATAATAAAAAATCTAAACTAAGAAGACATTTTAATCGGTTTTAGTTAATCATAACATTAAAGTTTGATGGAAGAAAATGCCTAATCTTCTAAAACCTCTAAATCGAACTTGTTTGCGAACAGAATGGGGCCTGAAACACTCAAATTAGATGGCCAAGATTAAGCCCGATCGATAGATGGTCCCGACAAATAGCTAAACGGGCAAGGGCATGACATGTCAAAATCTTGGGCGCTATCAAGATAAGGTGCTCTGCGTGATCATCCATTGTAGCTTGTCAAAGATCAATCTTGTTGCTTTCCCTCTTCCCTTTTTTGTCATGCTAGATGTTTTTTCTTTTCTCTTTTTCTTGATGCCATTCCTTTTATTGCCTAGTTGTTACTTGTTAGGTTTTGCCCAAAGGAACTCGCCTTTTATACACGATCGACGTGGACTATGACCATGGATCCATTGGATTAGTTACTCTAGGCAGTCCTCTCTAACTTTATATGAATTGACAATAACATCTATTAGAACAGGGGGTATCTAGCCTTAAGACTACAGGTTCTATGAACCTAACGGCTTTTGCCACAATCATGTATTCGTATTAAAAATTTTACTAAATATTTATAATTGTAAAAGCAGTTACTATTGTATGAATATCGAGATGGTTATAAGAGCCTATAAACTTCAAATTATGGATCCGCTGATGTCCAGCCAAAATGCTATACTTTTAGTGCATTACTCCTCCTATATTTTGTTAGTTTAGTGGTTAATTATGCGACGTTTGAGCTAAATTATATTGTTTTATATGTAGGAGCATCGGAAGACAAAGACGAATAAAAGTTGCACAAAAAGAGGACAAAAATGCAAGAAAAGAGCACAAAACCATCAAGTACCCAAATCGTGCTACAGACCAAGTAAAGTCAGCTCTATAGCATGTCTTACCGTGCTACAGACCAAGTAAAGCTAGCTCTATAGCCATCTTGACCGCTCTATAGCCATCTTGACCGCGCTACAGGCCAGGCGTAGCCAGGATGACCGTGCTATAAGCCTGGCCTCGCGAGGTCTATAGCCCGATAATCAAAAGTGCGTGAATTAAAAGACTCAGACCCGGATTTGGACTCAAAGACTTCAACCCTATAAATTATCCCTAAACATAGCTAAGAGGGGGGCATTTTTAGAGCAGATTCGACCAAAAAGGGGAATGTCTTTTAGAGGGGATTTGATGTAAGGAGGCAAGAACACACCAGGAGAAAGACGGAGAATTCATCGACGAGTTTTTCACTTCATTCTTCCTATTTTTACTATTGGTTATGAATTCTAGTATTGTATCTTTGCATACTATTATGAATAACTTTTTTGTTATCTAGGGTTTTGATGGAACTTTTTGTAGGATAAATTCTTATTATGTTTTTATATAATTGATCCATTGGATTTCTCCATTTGTTCAACTACGTGTTTATTGTTCGTGATTGAATGACCATCAATTGACTGTGTATTTAGTATGTATTGCTTGGAAACGGGTACATATTTAGGTAGTTTTTGAACAACATCACTCCTAACGTATGTGAAGAATCAATACGAAGGGTTTAAGGTGGATTAGGAATAATGAAACCTTGGTGCGATTTTAGTGAGCGATGAATTAGTGTCAGCTAGCGTAGTTTAGAAGAATATATCTAGTTGAATTATGGTTGTTGCTCGGAAGAGAATTACGACACCCTAAGTACTCACGATCGGTAGAGAATACTTAGGTGAAATTACAAAAGGCGTATCGGAAAGAATTCCGACAATTTGAAAAATCATAACTCTAGACCTCCCAAACTTGTCTCCAACCCTTAGTCTTGTTAGTTGATAATTTTATTGCTTTACAATATCTATTAGTTAATTAGAAGAAATAAAAAATCAAATCTTTATAACTAGGAAATTGTTTGAACTTGTGTTTCTTTGTGATATTGAACAACTGTAGATAAGCCTCAGTTCTTTGTGAGATTCGACTCCGAACTTGTAAACCGGATTATATTTGCAACGACCGCTAGTACTTTTAGGAGGCAGAGTTTGGCGTCATCACTGGACGTTTTTTCTTTTCTCTTTTTCCTGATGCCATTCCTTTGTTGCCTATTTGTTAGGATTTGCCCAAAGGATGTCTCCTTTTATACACGGTTTATGGACTATGACCATGGCTCCATTGGATTAGTTACTCGCGGTCCTCTCTAACTTTATCTGAATTGACAATAACATCTATTTAGAACAAGGGGTATCTAGCCGTAATATTACAGGTAGTGTGAACCTAACGGCTTTTGGTCCAATCATGTATTCGTATTAAGAAATTTACTAAATATTTATAAATATTTAATTGTAAAAGTAGTTACTATTGTATGCATATTCGAGGTAGTCAAAGGAATCTATAAACTTCAAATTATGGATCCGCTTATGATCTAGAAAAAACAAGTGAAATACACTAATTCTATGTCTAAGATGACTTGTCAATCTGATAAATGATGAAACTAGAAATGTGGTAAAAATGGGGCATAATGGCCTCACATGTAGTTTTCATATCTAGGTTTTTTTACCCCTAGCTCTGACCCTATTTCTTTTTTATATTCTTAATTATAGTAGTATATGTTTACCCTTAAAAATGGTTAACAATTGAATTTATATGCAGTTTTAAAAACATATTGATTGATTCAACACAAATAATCAAGAACATTAGATAAACGAGTTAAAGACACGATGAATAATCAAACTAATCACAACGTTATGGCCTAGCTTGAATTTGGATTGGGCAATAGTTTCTGCCTCCGGTTGGGTCTTGGGTTCGAAGCCAATCAAGGATAAAGAACAAAAGTACAGTAAAGACTTTTTCAGTAGCTAGAAAGCAGAGAAGTAATTTTGTATTGTCTTGGTATGTGTGTTACATGTATCCATTCAAACAAAAACTTCCCCTTTATATAGTAGGAGGGTTTCACCCCTAGTACAAGTCAAAAAAATGTACTAAAAATCTTCTTTTCTCGTTAATTACTGATATGTTACCAACACCAGGAAAGATTCGCATCGTGATATCCGGTTGGATGTAGATATCACGTCCTCTATTAGTCGTGTGCAACCGTTCCTGCATTTCTCGAAGTCTCAAAATCTATCCCGGCCTCGGGGTAAGTCGTTAAATCAAGTTCAATGGTGAGCATTTTATTCGGGCCTTGGTGCAAGAAGTTCTCAACATTGAATCTAACCCTGTGTAATCGTATCCTTGCTTCATTTGTCCCATCGAGAAATCAAGGTGTATGTTGGACACGATTTGACTTGTATATAGATAGTCCCCTCGTTTCTTAGAGATAGGTTTGTCAAAATGATGGGAAATGATTGTTATCACTTAATTTTTGACCACCCACTTCCCACTTTCTCCACTCACTACCCATTTTTCCACTTTACCCACTCTCTCCACTCATGTTCCCACCCACTCCCCACTCATTCTTAAATAACATTATACCCCGAGAAAAACGGTGGTCACCTTAGGGATGGCAAATGGGGTAGGGCGGGGCAGGGCAGGGCAGGGCGGGGCAGGGCAGGGCGGGAAAAAACCTTAATGGGGCAGGGCAGGGCAACGTCATAATGGGGCGGCGCAGGGAGGGGCGGGCGAAAATATATTTTCAGAAAATAGTAAATGGGGCAGGGCAGGGCTAGGGCCAAATTTTTTATGCAAACTCAACAAACAAACTGGAATTTTCTTTCACTTGGTACGTCTATTTCTATAGCTAAAAAATTCATACTGTACAGATTTTTTTTTACAGAATTTTTAGCTATTTTAGTTTTTAGCTGCAAATCAAATATTCCCCTAGCTATTTCATAGGAGTATATTATAAAAGCATCAAATGATATCATTCTTTCGGCCTCAACTATTTCACCTATATCACATAATTGTAAAATCATTTGGTTGTAATGAAAAGTATAAAAGTGCCAAAGATAACTTAATTCTAGTATCCTTGAAATTAGTGTTGTTTTGTATCAAAAACTGTCGTTTTATTTGCTTGCTAACACTTGTTGATTAGTAGCATAAAATATAACAATTTTATAAGATATCAATTTTATTTTTAATAATTTTTCTTTAAGCCTAGCAAATAATGAAAAATATTTACATATTGGTTGGAGCAAGTAATTTACAGAACTAGTATAAAGAAAAGCTATAGCAGATATGAATTGCACCCATAAAGAAAAAAAGTTTCTTTCATTTGGTGTAAACTATTTATTAAATTATTTAAAAATTTAAGGCAAGCATTAGAAAAGAATTAACAAAGTAATTATACATCATGCAAATCAAAGCTATACATACCGTTATCAGATTAATCATGAAAATCATATTTTATTGCATTGAAGTTATTCCTCTTCTATAATAACATGGATAAATTACAATTCCAACTTAAAAGAAAAGATAGAAAGAAGGGGAAAAAAAGCTAAATGGGGCGGGGCGGGGCGGGTTGAAAAGGAGAAAACTTATTAGACGGGCAGGGCAGGGTGGGTTGAATTTGTAACAGGGCAATGCTTCACCCGCCCTGCTCTGCCCTACCCCGCCCTACCCCATTTGCCATCCCTAGGTCACCACAACCAACAGAGATCATCATCTCTGAACAGAGAAAGGGCTCCCTCATCACTGATTCTCTCAACCAAGAATGGTAGTCATTCCTTTCTTCCTCAAGAATAAAAAATCAGCAACGCCCCCACAAAAATCAATTCCCTAGCAGTAGTTCGCATCCCTTCCTCCATAACCAGCCAATAAAACCACAAAAAAGTCACCAACCAAAACTCCAGCTAAGAATCAACAGTAAACCCAACTCCAAACTAGCCCATCAAAAAATTAGCCAAAACATAGCTGAATAATGACTGAGAAACAACCAAAAAATGCAGCATTGTTCATATCCAAAATCGAGTTGCGTCGCGTCACTTGAACCATCCAAAATTGTTCGCCGTCAAAACCCAGTTGATGTTCTGTTTAGAAAAATTCGTTCAAGCTGAGTTTTTTCGGTTAATCGAGCCCCGATCGAGGTTCTTGGACACGATCATGCTCATTTTTTAGTTTTAAGTTGTTAAAAAAGCAAGGTTCAAATTAAGTTTAAAGGTCTGGTTCTTCATCTTCCCTCTTTTTTCAGTGTTTTGGGACCTAAATGTGTTCTTTGTGATTAGATTATTCAATGATTTGATTTGAGATTTAATTTGGGCAGATTATGATATGCTTGTTACTATGTGATATTGCCATTCATCTGAGTTAAATTAAAAAAAAAACTCGTGTGGATTCATTTTGAGTTTATTTTTGCAAATATTATTTTTCAATTTAATTTATAACAAAATAAGGAGGCATGAGTAATTTTAGTCACAATAAGAGAAAGAAAACAACACTGCCTGTAAATTTGACGTTGGAATTGGTCCCAAATTAATTAAGGATTAATAAAGATTGGCATAAGGATAAATTAATTGAATTAATTGATACGGGCCAATAGAAATCAATCCCAACTCGTTAGAGAGATTCAACATTGACTAAATTTCCAAGCTTCTGTCCATTTAAAAGTTAGCTTATTTTTGTTATCGTGATTATAGACACATTCGCGTGATATAATTACGATATGTGAATCTCAATTCGGGGTATATTTTATTTAACTCGATTATAACAACTTTGAATAATAAAACACGTTAAAATAATTTGAGGCGTGCCATATTAAGTAAGCTATAATTTATGGCCCTCAAAAGATTAGTTCAAACATCCTCTAAAATTAGACTCGAGTTGTACCATTTTCATTAAAAAAAAAATCATGGCCCTCATTTAATTAATAATAACTCTTTAGAATCAAGGTGTGCCATTAGCTGAATTTTTCATGGCCCTCACAAACTTGAAAGTGCGTAGTTGCTTTAGGTGCGCAATTTAAATTAATTTTTTAAACACGGGTGTGCATTTCATGTGACCCAACTCCAATTCTCAACAACGTTAAATAAAATATGTCGTGAATCGCGGATGCATTTCATGTGGCGTGGTTCAAGGCGTATTTTAAATAACGTTGAATCTTCCTAAAAATAATTAAAAGTGGCTAATAAGTTAAAAACGCATCATAGGCTAAAACATCTATTAAAATTAGATAATGGGCCAACTGTAATAGTTTAAGCGACCGTGCTAGAACCACGAAATCCAGGGATGCCTAACACCTTTTTTCGGGTTAACAGAATTCTTTATTCAGAATTTTTGGTTCGCAGACTTAAAAAAGAAAGTCGAATTTTCCTCGATTTGGGATTCAAAAAAAAATCGGTAACTTGGGACACCAAATAAACTATCCCAAGTGGCGACTCTGATTAAATAAATAATTTCATTTCGAATAATGTCACTTAAAGTGGAAAAACTCCCTTGTACTACCTTCGGGCGGGTAAAAAAGAGGTGTGACAGCTCTGGCGACTCTGCTGGGGACAAAACACAGAACTTCGGTTTAGGGTTTAAGAATTCAAGCTTAGAATAACTGTTATAGTTGGCTTGTTTTATCTGATTTTTACATGTTGAGCCTGATGTGCTAAATGTCGCTTTTACCGCTTTGATATTGTTTGGACGGTATATAAATTGCTATGAAACCCTCTTCTCTCTGAGTCTTGTAAATCATCTGGGAAATGTGCACTTCATGTAACTTCTTTTCTGTTAGAGTCTTATCCAAATTTTAGAACGAGGTTCGGACAAGTTGTAAAGTCGGTGAAGCTTCTGTATTCTCGCTACGCTGCCCCCCTCGGCTCGAGCCGTCCGCTCGGGTAAGCCAGGTCTAAAATAATACACCCAGATTTTTAAATCTAGTATAACAAAGCCTCATGCCGGATCCCTAGTAGGAATATTTTTACGACATGTGCATTTGACTTTAGAGACTCAACACACGTGTACCCAAATTAAAAAGACCATCCTGATGCATCTTACATGCTACTTGCGCATCTGTTTGTTTCTGCTTGCATGTTGACCGGCTTCTAGAATAAGGAAAGGAAATAAAAAAAATGAAAAAAGAAAAGAACAAAAAAGAATGAGAGGTAGGTATTTAGAAAATTCTGAAACTCTGCCGAAATTGTGGAAAAAGAAAAGGTCATTTCAAAATGAGCCAAAATTTTCAAGTGACATATTTTCCCTGTTCTCTCAAAAGTTACCGAACTACGCAGATCTGATTCTCACCGGATGTGAGATACGTAGGCAAATCTCATCGATTCCGAACCCAATTTTCAAAAAATTCAAAAAATATTTTTCTTTAGTCCCTTCGTTAAAAATCTTTCCTTAGAAAATTAAAAAAAAAAGTAGTTTTAAATTCAAAAAGTGGTTTCCTTCTTCCCAATGTCTTTCATGCGAAAAAAAGAAAAACCAATAAAAATCAAAAATTCAAAATACGGGTTTCCTTTATTTGATGTATTTTTCAAAACAAAAAAAGGGAAATATTCTTCTCTTTCTTTAAAAGTATTTCTTTCGTAAATGGCTACAAAAAAAAAATTGAAAAAATTGAAGTCCAAAATTTTTTTTTGCTTTTCTTTAGAAGTACTTTTTAAAATAAATAAAAAGCTCAGAAACTCAAAACATTTTTCTTAAAAGTTCCTCTTTCGAAAATTATGAGACAACATCCAAAATCCAAAAAAAAACTTTCTTCCTTAGGAAAAGATAAAAAAATGAAAAATCAATCAAAAATATTTTCTTTTTTACTTTTAAAATTCCCAAAGTTCAAATAAAAAGAAAAGGAATATTTAGAAGTCTTTCTTTCAAAAATAATCAAAATCGAAAATCCAAAAAATCCAAAAAAAAAAAAAAATTCCCTTTCTTTTTTTAAAGCATTTTTTTAGAAAATTCCAAAAAAAAAAAAATCAAAAATATTTTTCTTTTGCCTTAAAGATTTCATGGTCTGAATTTTGTAAAAAGACAAAAAAAGAGTTAGTTTACTCAATTCTCGATCTTCCCGAACTATGCAAGATCTGATTCGTGTTTCCACATGATACGTAGGCAACTCACATCAGGTTCGATCGAATGGTTAAAAAAAAAGCAAAAAAATACAGTAAAAGAGTATTTTCTAACATGGTTGTTGTCTTGAAATAAAAGTTAGTCAAAGGTAGTCGGTTTGTTGGTTTGCAATGGTGAGTCACCAAGAACAATCTAAGATCCCTCGGAAATAAAAGCATCTTCTCAACCGAAGGAACAAGAACCACTATTGGTAAATCCAACTAAGGTCACGAAAAGGCAAGTAGACAAGTTGGTGATAAAAATAGAGCCAACTTCTACATGTTTTGAGCAATAGAACATGCTCTGCTTGGATGATCTATGATGATAGGGAAACATGAGAATTCGTCCAAGTCTTTTTGGCGATATAAGTACTGTGAAATTCCCATGTTTTCAATCCTGAAATCCGACAGCCAATATGGGGAACAGTTTGATCAAAATACAGAATTTGAGTGTGGAACCCATAGCAATAAAAATGGCCAAATACCGTAGTAATGCTAATGTGCAAGTCTGTGGCAAGATGTCGCTTAGCAACTGAAAAGTCGCTCATTTTTTAGACAAAGAGGAGTCATGGTAGCTTATTTTGTCGTCGTTTCTTCTTCCTTTGTGCTATCAGACCCTTCTATCCTTTATTCAATAAAATAAAAAAAAGGCAGGCAGTCATTGTGTATCCATTTTATGCATAGTTCTTTTCACGCTAGTTTAGTGACATGATATGCATGCGAAATTTTTGGCCAGATCTTAGAAAACTGATTTAGTCTTGAATTGGATAAGTGAGAATGATGTTTTTGAAGATGAATAGAGACATAAAACATTTGAAAATTAAGCATGAGCTAATTTTATATGGAACCAAAGCAGTTATGATTATGGAAGTTAAGGATCTTTACCTTTTGAATTATTGAGAAGATCAGGCTTAAGGATAATCAGATAGGTTAGTGTCACACCTCATGTTTTACCACTACACCCTCGGAAGGGGTATAATAAAGGGAGTTTTTCCAATTAAGGGACAATCGAACCTGGATTTATTTGTTAAAAGATTCAGAGTCGCCACTTGGGAGATTTATGGTGTCCCAAGTCACCGGTTTAAATACCCGAATCGAGGAAAAGAATGACTCTATTTAACAGTCCGCGAACCAAAAAATCCGGGTAAGGAATTCTGTTAACCCGGGAGAAGGTGTTAGGCATTCCCGAATTCTGTGGTTCTAGCATGGTCGCTCAACTGTTATATTCGGCTTAATTATATGATTTTTAATAATTATGAACCTGTGTGCAAATCTTAAACTTTAACTGCTTTTTTTTAAAGAGAATTGCAACGTCGTTAAAACACGTCTCGAACCATTTCACATAAATGCACCCGTAGTTTTTGACATATTTTAACAGCGTTGGGATTTGGATTTAGGTCACATAAATGTGCACCCGAGTTTAAGAAGGTAAAATTATTAAGTAACGCGCCTAAAGCAACTACGCATTATTAACTTTGCGGGAAGCCATGGACATTTGCTAGATGGATTGCCCAAATTTCTAAAGATTTAATCACATTTAATTAAATGAGAGTCACGCAATGGTCATTTTTATTTGGCGAAGTTCAACCTAACTCCATTTTTTAAAAGGTGTTTAAACTAAATTCGGAGAACCAATACTATTCGTGTTGTCTGATATGGCATACCTCTTTTAATTAGTGATCTAATTTGCTATTGTTAAACGTGCTTAAGAAAATCTTACTCACATTAACTAACAACTTGCCTATGAAAGTATTGTTTATTTAAAACCAAAAGATCAGCCCAACACAGACGGACCAAGGGCCCAACTGATGAAGCCTGGTTCAAATAGTCATTATGGCCAGTTTGGCGCGCGAATATGTTAGGCTTCAGGTGACGCCTCAGTCCGGTGATCACATAGTTAGTAAGGAAAAACTAACATAATTGGGTCGGAATTGGGTGGCCCAATACATTATGGCCAGCGAACTGGCGATTTTAAATGGTTTGGGCCAAACTTCAACAGCAAGCCCAATTTTAGAAGAAAAAATGAAGCTGAAGGGCGGGGACTCCAAGTCGAGTCCCTGAAGGAAACATTGTTTTAAAAACAAAAATTCACTGATTTTTAAACCACAAAACATTGCTTCATTTTTTTTTGACAATTAGATATATGCAGCCACAAATCTTTAAACCTCACACTAAATCTAAATAATGCGATGGAATAGAACTCAACGAGTCTGGAAAATCATCTTCAAACTACCAAAGAATCCGACCAAATAATAACTTGTTGTTGAGTTACTAAATAACAGTAGAATAACATTAAGCTCAAATTGACTGCCAAGCTTAAACATACTCATAAGATACTCAAAACTTTGAAGCCTAAACTAACCTTCCAAACATAATAACAAACCCCTTAAACACTGAAGAATCTATAATGTCCTACAATTCAGATAACAGTTTCACCCGAGTACACTTCAAATTCATCCAAATACAAAATAGTGCCCTATTTATTAATTAGCAGCCCTTATAAATCCCTTTAATCCCATGTTATTACCCCTTACACTTATCAGCAGTCAGATCAAGACATGGGTCAAATTGACCCAGGGTCAATCAAATAGTGGCTTTCAAACCCCTGGACTGAACCCTCCCTAAACCTCAAATGGTTCAGGCAGATTCTGGTGTCCAAATGACTCAAAGGGTCTAAATGTTCAAGTCCAAACAATTCACTTACTCGAAATCTGATTTAGCCATTCTAAAGATTAACTAATTCAAATCTAATATTTTCTATCAAAATCAGAAACCAAGTCACATTTAGGAGTTCGAAATTTAAAGATATTCCTAAGATTGACTAACAATATTCACAAGGATAGGAACTAAAATCAAACACAATTAACAATTTAACTAAAGCCTAATTCACACTCAAACTTTCAATTACAGAAAAGAAGTAGGAGAAGAAGAGACTTGATAAAATAAACATAAAGATGCTGAAAATAACACAATTAACTAGACGAATTCAACAATGAATTTGAGATCAAACAGATACTGAAGATAATTTTTAACATAAAACTGGTTGAATTTCAACTAAAATCAACCAGTGAAGAGGAAAAAGAAAAAATGGGGAAAGAGGAACCTTACAAACAAAGAGAAATAAAAGACAAAGAAGAACTCACCGTTTCGTATCGACCTGGCGGCTGACTTGTTCGATTTAAGTCACCCAATAAGGCCGAGCACTTGTTCTTTGTTAAGAACAAGTGAAAGCCCTTATTGGGTGACAAAAATCAGTCCCTCTCAAGGAACTGAAACCCTAATCCGAATTTTGGCTTTTGAGAATCGGACCCTTTGATTCAAAATTTGATAAATTGGAGGGGTATTCGAGGGTGAAGGGTTATAGATTTGGGAAGAGGGGAGTCTGGTGGTCATGGGGTGTTGATTTGGGATGGTTTGGGGGCGGCGCTGCCACCGGTAAATGTGAGGGCGGCGCTAGGGTTCGTCCCTTCGAATCAAGATTCGAAGGATTCTACGATGATTCGAAGGAAGTGAAGCCTAGATCGGAAAAAGGGAGGTCGAGATGGTTCAGTGGTGTTAAGGTGGGGTGGTTTGGGAGTTGTCCGCCGCCGTGAGCGATTCCTAGCAGGCAGCGGATGGTGGTGTGATGTGGTGTATGTGTTTGGTCTTTGAAGCCTAAGAGAGACGAGTGCAAGGGGGGTCTGAGAGGGTTGGGTCGTGGGAACAAATATATACTGGGGTGGGGATTTAATCCAAGCCGTTAGATATAATGAGATCAACGGTTTGGATCACTTCATTAATGTGAAACGGTGTCGTTTTGGCCGATTGGGGACTGGGTCGGTCCGAGAAAATGGGTCAGGGCTGGATCGGGTGAGGATATGTGTCTTTGGACCATTGGATGGGGATTAAACGGAAGGCTGGGATTGATTGACATTGAAACGATGTAGTTCCATCACCATACTACGTCGTTTCGTATGTATTTGAGACTGAAAGTTTGGACCGGGTGCAAGGGTGGGTTTGGGCTGGATATCCGACGGGTTTTGCCAAAATCAATTAGGCTAGGGGATTTTTGGCCCAATTTTAATTCCTTTCTTTTTTTTATCAGTTTTTCTTTTATTTTCTTCCTAAATTAATTTCAACATTAAAACCAAAAATCCTAACTCAAGTTATAAAACCAAAATTGACTTTAAAATACTAATCCACTTAAAATAATATTTATCACAAGTAATTAAATACTAAAAAAAAAATCACACAATTTGACATTAAACACTGAAAAATGCAAAATGCACATTTTTATGATTTTAAATTTTTTGTAAAACAATTAATCATTGATTCATTCCAAAATATCTATTTAAATCGTAAAAATAATTGCAACATATTTTTGTATTTTTTATTAATTTAACCAACAAACATGCGCACACAAATGCAAACAATTACTTAAAAATATCACGAAAAATCCACAAAATTGCACACAATAAAACAAATATTTTTGTTTTGATTTTTGTGGGAGTAATTCTTGTGAGGCCAAAATTACGTGCTCACACCTGCCCCTCTTTGCTCGTAAATATGAAGAGTTTTCATGCAAAGATAAAGTGAGCGGATACGAGCAATTTTTGCCCGTTTGAACCCTCCGTGTGAAGCATTTTTTGAAAGATTTTGACAGAACCTCTGCTTCAAAGGTTTCCTACATGTCCTTGGCTAAAAAGGAATCAGGTCAATATAGTTCGGGAAGTTTTGGTAGCTGGGACTACCATGAAGTTGTGTTTACTGTTGTTGTTGCTGCTGCTACTTGCTGACCTCCTTATTACACCATGCTAAAAGAAAAATAAAGAAGCTATACTAGGCTATGAATTACAAAAATCCGATCTTGACCTTCAAACTTGATCATGTGTTTCTTGTTGCCTTGTTGTCTTGTATTCTCTTGGTGAAATCCATTGTTGTCGCTTTGCACCGACTGCTTGAGATGTTCTACCTTTTCTTCGGGCGGGTACCTAATTGTTTATCCTTTAAATGTCTTCTCTTGATCATTGTCTTCTTCCTCTACTCTCCAAACGGGCTCTTGACTTCAAAACTTAAATGGTACGCCTCCGTTCTACAGGCGGGCTCCTGACTTCAAAAACTCTAAAAGTATACCTCTGTTCTCCAGGAGGGATCCTGATTTCAAAAATTTAAAAGGTACGCCTCCGTTCTCCAGGCGAGCTCCCGACTTCAAAACTTAAAAGGTATGCCTCCATTCTCCGGGCGGGCTCCCGACTTCAAAAACTTAAAAGGTACACCTTTGTTCTTTAAGCGGTCTCCTGATTTTAAAACTTTAAAATGTACACCTCTGTTCTCTAGGCGGGCTCCTGACTTCAACAACTTAAAAGATACACCTCTATTTTCCAGGCGGGCTTCTGATTTCAAAACTTTAAAAGGTATGCCTCCGTTCTCCAGGCGGGCTCTTGACTTCAAAACTCAAAAAGTACACCTCTGTTCTCCAGGCGGGCTCCTGATTTCAAAACTTTAAAAGGTACGCCTCCGTTCTCCAGGCGGGCTCCTGAATTAAAAACTTAAAAGGTACGCCTCCGTTCTCCGGGTGGGCTCCCGACTTCAAAAACTTAAAAAGGTACACCTCTGTTCTTCAAGCAGGCTCCTAATTTCAAAACTTTAAAATGTACACCTCTGTTCTCCAGGCGGGCTCCTGACTTCAACAACTTAAAAGATACACCTCTGTTCTCCAGGCGGGATCCTAATTTCAAAACTTTAAAAGGTACGCCTCTGTTCTCCAGGCGGGCTCCTGACTTCAAAACTGAAAAGGTACGCCTCTGTTCTCCGGGCGGGCTCCCGACTTCAAAAACTTAAAAAGGTACACCTCTGTTCTCTAGGTGGGCTCCTGACTTCAAAACTTGAATTATAATACCTCTGTTCTTCAGGCGGGCTCCTGACTTCAAAACTTGAAATATATGCTTTCGTTCTCCAGGCGGGCTCCTGACTTTAACAAAATGGACAAAGAAAATTTTTCTGCCCTAGTTTGGTAGCTGGTGCATATCATTTTTACCAAATATTAATAAAACTCGAAGACTGAAATTTGAATTATACTCCCTCTGTTCTTCAGGCGAGGTTCTGACTGCTGACACTTGAATGGTACGTCTCTGTTCTCCAGGCGGGCTCCTAACTTCTACAACAATTGACAAAACAAAGAAACTTTTCTGCCCCAGTTTGATAACTGGGTGAAACTGTGAGTGGAAATTGAATTATGTTAATAGTGATAATTTAAAAGCTATACCCCATTATCCAGGTGGGTCCTGAAAAGTTATGGTAAATCGCACATGTTTATTACTCCATTATATTTTCTTACTACTGAACCTCTTGTTTTTTATTTCTCTCTTTTTCCAAAATAATCTTATGTTAGATCCCATTATCCAGGAGGGTCCTGAAAACCTTTCAATTCTTACCTTAGGCGTGACAACTTTCATGTTTAAATTAAACTTCCTCACAACATTCCTTATCATAATTCCTGTTACTACCGGAAATCTTAAAACTTAGCCCCATTGTCCAGGAGGGTCCTGAAACATCCCTATTCAAATCGGGGTTAAAAGATGGTGTTTTCTTTGAGTGATTTTGTGTTAAAATCTGATTCTTGTGCTTATTTTTAAAACAAGTCCCATTTTCCAGGAGGGTCCTGAGGATTTAGTTAAACAAACCCGTCCGGTACTTACTTTTCCTTGTGGCATGTTTCTCCACTATCAACAACATTTTCCATACCTATTTTAAATCAAAGAAAATCTTGTTAGTTTAAAATGTGTTACTGGTTGTGATACTCTTGCTGGGGATGGTTTTCCCCTCGCTCCTTTCCGTGTTCTGCTTCGTTCGACTGCCTTGAACTTGGTCTAGAATTTCCGACCTTCTGACTACTCCTTATCCACAAACTTCAGTCTGTTGTTTTCCACTTCTAACCTTCTTATCTGAAACTTTCCAACTGTTGACTTCTCCTTTTGGATTTTTATCTGATCCCATATTTTTACGAAATCTCCATCACTCTATCATTTGATTTATCAATGACGCCTCTTACGTTCTATCCCCTTCTTTTCGGCATATCCTAGCCCCACTTTGCTTTGCACCACTTTGGAATCTGGAAGTAAACTCTGAAAATCCTTCTTATTTGTTAAAAACAAACTATTATTGGAAAAGTCTTAGCCAAAAGAAATGGAATACTATGAATTCAAAAGATGAAGAAAATAAAGGAGAAGATCTTCCTTTAGAAGATTTTGAGAAAGAAAAAGACTTATCTGAACGAGATAACTGACCCCAATGATCATGTTGTGCATTTCGGATTAATCAACCCAGCCTATTCAATCAATCAATTTCCCAATTGTCTTGCTTTGTGCCTCAAAGTTTTCCTCAACCAACTCTTTTTGTCGAATCCCCATCTTCGTTCAACTTGATGCCTTGACGGATCTTTTGCCGTCAACCTCACTTCATTTGTCCCTTTCTCACTTCCTTGTCACCTCATGGTGCTTGTGAAGGTTTTCACCAATAAGACTCTCTCATCTTTTGGACTTCTCTCAGCTTACATCGCCTTATAGTGCCCTTGCGGGTTTTCACTAATAAGACTCTCATTTTTTGGACTTCTCCAGTGCCCTTGCGGGTTTTCACTAATAAGACTCTCTCATTTTTCATTTTTCTTGCTCAAAATCGGAGTATTGCCCCTGATAGGAATTATCTTTACCCGCTTGACTTGGTACTTTTCGAAGACTGATCGGGAGGTCTTTTTTTGGATGTTAATATGGATTCTTGGATAGGTTTGGAAAGAAAAGGGTATCAAAAAGTTCAAACCAAATCCAACGGGTTAGAATTACAACTTTTGGAACCAACTTTCTCGTTACAAACATAACTTCTGCTCCAGTTTCTTGCTTGGGGACCCTTTGATTGTTATTTCCCTATGACTGAGCCGTGAAGCTGCCTATGTATCCTTAAAAGGAATCAGGTCAAACATAGTTCATCCCTTCTTCCTTGTTGTTACATTTTTTTCTTTTCATTTATTATTATTTTTCTTTTCTATTTTTCTTTTTCTTTACTTTTTTTTTCTTTTCTTTCTCCTCTTTTCCTTCCTTTTTGGCTAGTGGTTCCAAAAGAGGGGTACGAGATAAAATAAATAAGGCTCAAAAGGGTGAACAAAGGGTAAAATGTTTAGATAGCAGAACAACTTGCCTTTGTCATTTCAACCTTCGAGATAATGCCAAGTACAAACAATCAATGATTATACTAAAGAAATCATACATAATATCTCTTGACTGCATCAGAATTGATAGCCATTGTAAGGACGTGATTTTTATCCTATATGAGAATTACTCCCAAAAGATTCAAAATAAAATAGTTTTGGGTTGTGTGTGAGTTTTGCGGATTTTGTGTTATTTTTCTTTTATTGCTCGTATTTGTCCGTACATATTTATTTGTTAAATTAATGAAAATACATAAATATGTTGCATTTATATTTAGGACAATTAAGAGTAATTAAGTTTATTTGGCGATGAATAAAAATCACAAAAATATGTACTTTGCATTCTT
>MU780135.1:6853-32298 GCA_026770625.1 Nicotiana glauca | reverse complement strand
AGATTATTAAAAACGTGCCTAAAGCGACTAACGTCTTTTTATCTTTGTGGGAGGCCGTGAAATTCGCTAAACGGCGCGCCCCAAATTCTAGGTATTTTTAATTAAGTAATTAATGAGGGCCACGCAATTTGTTATTTTATTTGGTGCGGCGCACCTCATTTTATTTTAAAGGTCGTCCTATGATGAACTAATATTTTTCTATTAATGATTATCTCTAAATAAAAACCTTAATTAATTAGCATTGTGAATTGCTATTATTAAAAGTAATCAAGGCATTTGGGCCCCAAGTTCAAGTCCACACTTGAACAAGAGGAAAACCTCTTAGTTCAAGTATGCTACTTAACTAAAAAAAGGCCCAAATCTATCTTTAATTCAAAATCACGCATAAAGGTTCGCATACCCCGTCAATAAAGCAAGAATACCGCGATCATATATAAGTTCCCAGCAATCCAGTAAAGTGAAACAGTCTAAATTCATAAGGCATTCTAGCTCGACTCATTCACATATTAAGCAATTTTTTTTTTGAAGTCCAACACCAGAAAAGGACAACTCTGCGACTGTTAAATAAGTAAGACAATTGCAAGCAGGCAAGAGATGAGAAAGACAGTCAAATAATGAGCTGGGAAATGACNGTGCATTGCTCAAAAGCTCTTTTATCACATGAGAACAGAAATATCTATATTTTCAAATGGTTAAAGAACCAGATACCACACATCTGATTACTCATATTGAACGAATGGGGAAGGAGAACAAATCATGCTAAAAAAAGGTACACCCCAAGTTCACTTAATTAAGACAACATGTATAGCCCATAATCTCAATACTCTGATGGAGAAGTCTGAAGGTTCCTTTTAGAATGTTGCTGCTTGGTACAATTATACGAGTTAAACAATTATTTTATAACCGAAGCAATTTCCTCATTTAGGATCTTGGTAGTACATATCACTCAAATTCCTTCCCAAGTTATGCGATTCACAGAACGATGTGAATATTCTAAATGATCACAAAGAGAACTTACTAAGAGAATGCCTACTTCAAAAGTAAGCCAGCAGAATTTCATTACACTGGAGAGTTGATCAACACAAAATAACAACAAATAAACTTGTATTCTAATTAAATGTGGTCAAATTTCAAGAACCAAAACAGCAGCGCCCAAGCACGAGGTATCAAGTCCATTCAGATTGTGTCATGACAAAATTACCTCTAGACACTATCTGGTAACATAAAACTGACGATGCTAGAACAGTCAAATCTGAACACTGAACTTAGCTAGTTCCCTTTCAAACGAGACTGATACCTCACAACTTACATGGAATCCTCTTTCAATATTAGACAATTGCATCACTTATTATCACGTTTTAAGCCTGCAATCAGCCATACAAAACAGGGACTTGCTAGGAACATAAAATATAAGAACACATGAGCTTGATTGAGAAAATGCAAACTGATTTCAAAGAAAATAAAGCAATACTACTAAACAATTCTCATGTTGAATCCTGTGCGAAAGGTTTACTGACAGAAATGGCATGCTGAGAAAACATGAACAATCCCTGATCCTCTCAACCATAGTAAGCCACAAAGGACAAATGTTGTCAAGAATAACTTCAGCTACTTCAAGCCAATAGAACGCATTAAAATAGCCGTGAAATCAGGAAACAGGGCACTTTAGTGATTCATGAGTCGTTTAGCAGCTTTACGACTAACTAACTCAAGCCAAACATGTCGAAACTAAGCATTTAGCATGAGCAGACTAATCTGAACATCTGAATGTTTTGCGGCTAGCAAAAACACACAAGGAGCTCATTTTTTGAAGTGGATAATCCTTAACCAAAAGAATCAGGAAGTCATTGATCAACAAAGTTCTTAAAGTCAATTACTCTAGCTAAAATGCGTCAAACTCATTCAACAGGTTCAAAGATCCTAACATATTTGCAACCACAAGCATATCATTCCAACTTAAACACTCACTAATGTAGACAAAATTCTAGCAAATATCATGGTTATGAGTTAAGGATCAACAAGAGCGGGCTAGCTAGACTCGTAATCCTGTTTGAAATTCGATAGGCCATTTTAACTTCCTGGAAAACAAAAACTGGTTATTGCAAGAGTTGTGTTGAGAACTGAAGTGATCCCAATCTTATCCAAGGGTGAAAACAAATCACTGAAAATATGTTAGGATCTTTATAATTTCAAGTAAATTTTGAGGCCGGTGGAAGACACTTAGAAATTGCCCCCTTAGCGACAGACTTGTTTGTTCTCTATGAAAATATCCCTTCGACAACTGATTATATTCTAAGGCTATATCGGTGAGAATGGTGTCAAAGCTGGGTCGGCTTATTCTTGACTAGAGACCTACCTATAACTTTACTTTATTTGGTTGATTAAGAAATCCAAACCCTATGTAGGTTGTCTACGTATCCCTCATCCGGTGAGAATCAAACCTGCGTAGTTCGTGCAACTTTGACATAAAGAAAACACGAGCGACTCATTTTGAAATGACTCTTTATTTTTGCTTTTTTGTTTTTTTCGAATCCCTTCTTTACTTTTTATTTGGAAAAAAACCGGCAGAGTTTTTGGACATTTTCAAATATCACGATTTTCGAAATTGGGTTTATTTCCTTTCTACGCCACTCTTGGTTTTTCCCTTGATTGTCTTTCCTAGCCAGTCATCATACAAGCAGCAACAAATAAATGTTCATATAGCACATAAGATGCATCAGGATGGTCTGTTATTTTGGGTACACCTGTCCTAGACGGACCCAACCTTTGTGTTGAGGCCCCTAGGTCAAATGCACGTGATGCAAACTAACGCTCCTACTAGGGATCTGGCATGAGGTTATATTCTTTTAGGTTTAAACCTGGGATTTTGTTCTAGACTGGGCTTACCCCGAGTAGACAACTCGAGCCATGATGGGGGCAACGTACCGGAACACGAAAGTCTGCCCGGCCTTGTTGCTGACCCATGCCTCGTTCTAACTGG
The DNA here is from genome assembly GCA_026770625.1 of Nicotiana glauca. Lineage (NCBI taxonomy): Eukaryota > Viridiplantae > Streptophyta > Magnoliopsida > Solanales > Solanaceae > Nicotiana > Nicotiana glauca. Next base: position 29,318 of record MU780135.1, on the reverse strand, counting down.
TATGACTTCTAAGAGAAAGTGGGACACGTGTACGTGTGAACCAATTTTTAGAAGAATCAGAAGGGTGGCGTAAGAAAGCATTTTAATAATATCCGAGCAATATTGAAATGGCAAATGGAAATTAGTACATTGGGTTCACAAAATACGATAATATTAACAATAAATAAAGCCAAGCAAAATCATATTAACAGGATCGAATTCTTTAACCTTGAACCAGAAGTTTTGGGTTTTTATACCCAGCAGAGTCGCTAGAACTGTCACGCCTCCTTTTTCTACCCCCGAGTGGGTATAAGGGAGTTTTTTCCAATTTAAGTTACAATCGAAACGGGATTGTTTATTTAAAATTCAGAGTCTCCACTTGGGATAATTTATAATGTCCCAAGTCACCGGTTTAAATCCCGAATCGAAGAGTATTGACTCTTTTTTACAGCCCGCGAACGCAAAAATTTGGGTAAGGAATTCTGTTAACCCGAGAGAATGTGTTAGGCATTCTCGGGTTCTGTAGTTTTAGCACGATCGATTTGATCATACTTGGCTTAATCAAATTGCTTAATTAATAATTTTAGAACCTATGTGAATTTGCCTTTTTAATTAAGAAATTATCTTAAAATAGATTACGCACACGTGTACCCATTTGTTTTGCACGTAAAAAATCATATCACGCGAACATGTCCACAATTAATAACGCTTTGTTAATATTAGGAAAGTTTGGTCGAAGTTGTGCGAACGCATACCTCGATTTGCTTCTAGGATCATAATTATGTCACGCGAACGTGTATACAACCACGATGGTATATTAAACGTGCCTAAATCAAACTATCAATATCATTTTTACAACACTTAACAAGAGGGCCATAAGCGATTCAATTATGGATGGCACACCTTGGACTAAAAGAACTACATTTAATTAAAGTGGACCATATTATTATTGAGAAAGTTTGGTCGAAGTTCCCCAAACGCATACTCCAATTTTCTTTTTAGAATCATATTTATATCACGCGAACATGTACATAATCACAATTGTAGATTAAATCGCGCCTAAAGGTCTTTCTACAAATATTCATTTATAATAGCTGAGTCACAATATTTATAAGGGCCATGGGTGGTTTAATTAATATGGCACACCTCACTCTATTTTAAAGAAAAGAATTATGTTCAATTAAAGGATTGGGCCAACAACAGGCCCAGCAATACACTGGACTCCACATTACAAACCATTTCTTTAAACATGAGACGCAGCAGGAAAAGGGGTAGGGCTGAAGACTCTTGGGCCTGAAATTGTGCCCAGGACAAAAAGAAAACCACATCTGGATGCTTTGGGCCTCGAGATTGAGCCCAACATTCGAACAAAATTCCAGGACCACACTTAAAGTGATCTTGACCAGGCCATCAATTTGGGCTCACTCTTGGCCCAATTCACTAATGAAACCTGATGGCCTTCTGAATATACTTAAAAACAAATAAATAAATTTGAAAACTACAATAAACTATTAATAATTGAATGTAACTTAAATCAACTATACAAAATAGATAACTGAAAGAACAAGTTGATACAATTTTAATCATAACAACTAAGTAATCTAACTATTTATTAACGAAAAGCTTCAGAAAACGATCCACCCTTCTGCTAAGACAACATACTTCCTCCCACGGAGATTTGTGATTCAAAACAGTGCTGGGATTTGCAAGAGTAGCTATAAAGCTAACTTGCAAATCTACATTTGACTCATTATAGCAGCACGCAGACAAAACAAAAAGTCACTACCATTACAACCCTTCATTGGTTTCAACACATAAGGAAAGCTTAACCAAATTGTCCAAATCCCCTTTAATACTATCACGACCAAAATAGGAGGGCTGTGACGGGCACCTGGTGCCTTACTCGACCGAGTACCAACATAACAAATCTTTCTTATCATACTATCATGGGTAAATGGGCCAAAAGGGTCATCATGATATAACAAGAATAAAATATAAATGAATAATAGACATAGGGGAACCCAATATGATGTAGAAACTCATATATGTGACATACGGTCTTACAAGACCAAAATGAACACTCGTACACTGGACATAGGCCGATAAGGCCATACAATCTTTCATATATATGACATCTATCAACAAGCCTAAAGAGTACATACACATCATAAAGGTCGGTACAGAGACCCGTCATACAATCAATACATGTCCAAATCATACTGACCAAATGGTAACTCTGGATCAAGTGGAGTGCACCAACACCTTTCACTGAGCTGATAACCTACTAGTAGGAATGTCAACTTGTCTATCGGGACCTGCGGGCATAAAACGCAGTGTCCCTAGGCAAAAGGGATGTCAGCATAAATAAAGTACCTAGTATGTAAGGCAGGAAAACATAAATAAGAACAGTAATATAATGAGAGATAGAGGAGGTATAACCTGTAACATCTGAGTGCCTCTGGGGGCAACTGACATGAAATGCATAATACATATATATACATAAACTTTTATAAAGCATACGCCTTTGTATGCATCATCATCATTATATTGTACCAAGCCTCAAAGAGGACTCGGTAAGAAAAACGTACCCGGCCACATGGAGCTCGGTAATCCTAACTGATCAGTGGTTGCACAATAAGTGTCGTACCCAGCTAACTATAGCACGACTCGATAGAGTAAAATAGATACATATATATAATACATGCTCGACCCGTGGAATCAAGTTCTAAAACTTTTAGAGTGATCTAAGAACATTATGGACATCCCTACCATCAATATGAACCTTAGTAGGATTTAAGGATCATACACACTTGTTTAGAATAACTTTATAAGATAAGAATAACATGGACAACCTTAGTTTATATGAGTAGATCCGTTATGAATTAGTGTACCATTTATGTTCATGTCACTTTAAATCATGCCAAAAGAAAGAAGTAAGAGCCTTAACATACCTTGTATATGTATTGCCCAACCTGAAGCTATACAAATGTCACGACTCCTTAGTCTACAATAAGAGAAATGACACTATCGTGTCGTTTAAGCGTCATAACTATTATGTATCGACTACAACCTAGTTTACAATGAAACGGACAGAACTTCCCCTATATATACGACTTCACACTAGTCAAAGCAATCACAAACATCCCAACATACCCCTATCACTTCATACATAACACGACAACCATAATAGTGTCAAACAATCCAAAAACGTTACTACGAACGTTCAACAATAAACCTTGCCATTATGTGGTATTTCTCAACACCCTTCCTCCTCTCAACTCCATAAAATAGTAGTAAAAGAGACAACCCAATACCAACACGAAACAGCCTACAAAACAGTCCCACATGTTCATCAACTCAAAAATAATTTTTCGGTTTACTTAAACACGTTTCAACTTGTCTTTTCTTTTAAATTGAGAAACACAACCAAAAGTAAATCATTACAACTATTATCAATAAACCATCCATGAATTAAACCTAGAAATAAGTTCACAACCAGCCAACCATTACACAAGAACAAACAACATACCATTCTTTCAATACTAGCTAGGTCTATTCTTTACGATCGAGTTACAACTCGCAAACGCATAGATAATGGAAGAAGAAGCATAAACTTACCTTTTACTGAGTATAAACCACGAATCCTTGTCCTTTTTAATAAAAAATAAGTTCCTTAACACGGATACAAGAAGGATAAAGAGAAACTAGCAAGCTGTCCGGACTTTTCAGCACTAGAATTGTGTCGTAACACCCGAATACCCTAGGGTTTGTGTGGGATTTTTTGGGGAGGAGGTGCAGGGGTAAATTAGGTTTTCAAGGTCAGGAAGATGGGTGAAATAATTGATTTTATAAGCCTTTAAATGTCCCCTCTTGGCCGACTTTAGGAGGTTTAATTGAGACATCTCCTTTTGGCAAGTAGGTGATGCACTTACTTGTCACCTACCAGTCTGCGCTGTCTCGTAAAATTGCAAATATCTCTCTACTACAATATCTTATCAATAAAAGTTTTATTGAGTTGGAAATTAGACTCATATATATTTAATTTTGTAGGTAGATCATCCCCTAATTCCAAGTATATTGGGTGAAAAGCTCAGTAACATTTGACCTAATTTTCCGCACATTTATGAATGGAACTTGTGATGACCTTTTTCAACTTTTGTTCCACAACTCGCTTGACTTCAAAATATAACATAAACTATCACACGACTAAAATAACTCATAATATAATCTCCTTATAATGTTAATAACCCTAGTCTCATCCCAAAAGTACATGGTAAAACATTTCAACTTGTTGACTTTCGACGAAACTTATTTTCTTCAATTCGTTTAGCTTCTAAGCCTTCAAAAACTCTTGCTACTTGGTATTAATAATCTTAAATATTTGTAGCCTCCACGTTAACATGATAAAATAACTTTGTAAACTTTTTTAAGATGATTCCCTTTCTGATCTTACATTAATTGATTTATGATGTACTCTTACGTACGAAAATATGGGGTGTAACATCATTACCCCCTTTGGAACATTTGTCCTTAAATGTTGACTAATGCGCTTATCCATCTCATAACATGTAGATCTTAAGAATACTTTAATATTGTCCTTGACATCTAGGAAACTGTTCTGTAATTAAATTGAAAGGCCAGGGTATTCCCCCTTTAGGCCTCTTTCTCATACCACAACCTGTGGTCGGAATTTTACCAATCTCATAACTGTTGTTACCTTTTGGCATGCGTCATGTACAACCGTGTACTTATATCCTTTTTCCTCAACCTATCTTTAGTCCTCACTTTATGAATATACACAGAACTTTGACAAGATGTCCCTCAAGGCATCTATAGGTGTACTAATATCTTTTGCTTGGTACTTTATCGAACTTAAGACTATTGCTATCTCTTGTTTCGTAACCTTGTATATCTATCCTTATGGATTTACTACATCTATGTAGGTTATACTATACCATAAAACTTACTTCGGTTTATTATTACCGAGGTTTGCTACCCAACTCCAAGTTACTCTCGCTGCTTATCCTATATGTATAAATCCAAGTCCTTTAGTGCTTCCTCATTATTATTCATCTTCAGAATAACAAACAAATCTCATATCGTACTTTGGAACTTGTACCATCTATTGTTTATTCACCTTAATGTTGATCTATAATCTATCACTTATAACTTGCACCATCTTACGTAGTACATTGTCACTAGGGCTTATGTCTCATCGGGGAATATCTGAAGTGATTTGCCCGATCCACCTAGGGACGAAACTATACTTCAATAACCGTATCTCATATATTCCTAATATGATTCATCTTATGGGGGTATTCCAACCTCGTGCAGTTCATAAAATCCCTTCTCTTTGAATTATTACTCAATTGAAGGCCTAAATATCATCCTTTTATAATTTACCACAATTACACCCTTACATTATGACCAGAGGAGCATTCCATCTCTTCTAAATGCTCCTAGTCTTAGACTCCTCCGTATTAATTCAATCTATACTAAGCCTTTTTTATAACATACATAAACCACCAGTTCTCTTGTTTGATGGGCTTAATGCCAAGGTCTTACCTATTCGTATCAGCTTCTAACTAACCTTTTCTTATCCTTATTCCCATATACCTAAAATCTTGTCACTCGGCTATAATTTATCTTGTGACCTACACATATCTTTTGTACTACTCATATCCTTCCTTTAACATGCTAGCACCACAGATTTCCTTTTGTGCCTTCTCAGTTGTCTTTAAATGTAAGTAATTACTCTTCCTGGTCGTTCTGCCACTTGTTGCATGAATACTTGGCTTGTCTTATTGCCCACGAATACTATAATTTCCTGTACCTCATATGATCTCAAACATCACTTTTGATTTTTTTTCCCCATTCATTAGCCACTATAGGCGCCACTTTCTTATGGAGTGCATCTAATGTTGTAGTGAGACTATTGTTACCAGACCAATTCTTCTTCAAGTTAATATGCTTAGGTTGAAGCCCCCTTCCTTATTTCCTGAGCTAGTCTTTCGTGGTAGTACTTAGGAGAGCTTCTGGATCTTGTAAAGTTGTGATTTTGTTATACTGTATACATGAAGGAATTTTTTATATTCTTACTCGCCTACAAAGAATCTTAGTTACATAACTCCGTGCCCTCATGCTTGTAGGGTTACTTCTAAATTCAGATTTTGATTGTCTCCTTAATGGCACTCTCCATTATTCCCATAACACTTATACAATACCTTTAAATACCCCAAATTCTATCTGAGCATTTCTCAAGGGTTATGATGTCATATCTGCGAGACTAAATTCACTATATTAGGATTCACTACGTTTATCTTGCATGATCTGTTGATTTGCTTATAACTTCTTGTTTAGACATAACTAGGCTCTTCCTTAATCAATTCCCAACTACTCGTTGACCTATTCACATCAATGTTTTGTGTAATCTTTCTTTGGTTATTTCCTTTGTTTTAAATTACCTCGTGCACTGGCCCCTTATCTATCAATGACATTTCGGGCAGGAACCCTTACTTCCTTTCCTTGACGTCATGTTTGCATAATGCACTGGTATCATAGCATATCTGTAGGCCATGAATAAGTGCAATCTCATCCCTTTTTCAAATTACCGCATTCTTCTTCTACCACTCCATGATTACAAAGCCACTAAATTCTGACTTCATGCCACATCACTCCATATTCCCCCCTTTAGGGGAGTACTAAGAGTTGGAGCTACGACGATCTACCTATAGATATTTTACCTCTATATCTTTGACATATTTCCACATCATCGATTACCCTTACTCACCTTGTGGTAATGCTTTTTGTACCAAGGATAACAAAATTCCTTGCTCGCGAGGATGACACATAGTGTAATTGGCACACATAGTCCCTTAAGCTTAACTTTGCTCATATTGCTTGCTTTAGGGAAGCGACTTCCTGAATGACCATTAAAGGGTATTCTTTTGTCATCCATTCTATTATTTTCGGAACACAACCTCTGAAATTCTCATGATGCCGACTATTATCATATCATTTAGTCCCTAGTTTATGTTTAGTTTATCTTGTTCACCAGTCCATATTGATTTCTACTACTCTGGGGGTATATCTTTTCCTCCCGATAATCGCGTTAGAGTTGCAAACTTATTTCTCGAAAAGAAGATATGACTTTATGGCCTATACTCCTTTGTTGTTTCAAGGCCTGTCACCTCTCATCTTTTTCCTTCATTTAACTATAGACTCAATAATTCTGTCATTTTCATCATTTTTTTGATCCATCGTTGTCATCCGTGTTAATATATTACTCATAATTCATCATTAACTCTATTCTTAATTCCTATCAATATTTATGTCTATCACTTTATTCTTAAAACTTCAACAAGACATTCATTTTCTTTTAGCTCCCCCTTGCTCCATCCACTGCTCTTTGGGTTGTCTACATTCTCTCTCTACTAAGGACGCGAGCCACGCTAAGGTAATATTTATCCCTTCAAGTCTTCCAGTGGCTATCTTTATAGTACTATATCTAGCCGTATTATTTTTGAGTGCGCCATCTAGGTATCTAGATCTATTAGCGCATTTGCATTATCCTTCAGAAATTGTCAACTAACACAAACAATCAATTCACCATTATAGGTTACTATAACCCTAACCGAATCTTGATATCTCGTCCTTTTCTTAATCTACACATGTTAGCCCCCAGTTGGGTATAACTGAGATAGGTGTGGCCAATTATGCATATCTCTGTTACTGTTGAGGGTAACTCATAATGCTTATATTTCTCTTCCTGAATTGCAAATACTGATAATCTCACTAACTTGATACCTATTACCCTTCTTCACCTTGCTTCTTTTACTTGTTGTAACTTGTATCTACCTTCTTATTCTCTTATTGCTTTTTACCATATGGGTGAATAGATAATCATACCTTAGGGCTCCTTATCAAGAAGCTTACACATCTTAGTACACACGTGATCTGCAGAAGATCTCACATTTACTCATCATAAGCTTAATGCAAAATCAAGTTCCTCTGACTCAACTTTTCCATTACCACATTCAATCTCTTACTAACCATCTTCTTTCTAGATGTAGGTTTCATTGTATTACAAAAAAAATAGAATTTAAGAGTTTGAATTCTTACAACTGAGCTCTACCACATGATCTAGAGTAAGAAGAAAGAGTGACAGGCCTAAATGCACTGTAGCCTCCTACTTATAAGTGTGGTGCACTAAACACCCATAAACAAGACTCTACTAGACACGACTTGTAGACTCCCTAGGACAGAGCTGCTCTGATACCACTTCTATCATGACCCAAATAGGAGGTCCGTGACGGGCACCCAGTACCTTACTCGACCGAGTACCAATGTAACATATCTTTCTTATCATACTATCATAGGTAAATGGGCAAAAGGGTCTTCATGAGATAACCATAATAAAAGATAAAGGAATACTAGATATAGGACAACCCAGTATGATGTAGAAACTCAATACATGTAATATACGGTCCTATAAGACCAAAATGAACACTCATACACTGAACATAAGTCGATAAGGACATACAATCTTTCATATATATGACATCCATCTACAAGCCTTTAAGAGTACATGCACATCGTAAAGGTCGGGACAGAGCCTCGCCATACCAATCATTACATGTCCAAATCATACTAACCAAATAGGTAACTCCGGAGCAAGTGGAGTGCACCAACAACTTTCGCTGAGCTGATAACCAACTAGTAGGAATGTCAACTTCTCAATTGGGACCTGCGGACATGAAACGCAGCATCCCCAGGCAAAAGGGACGTTAGTACGAATAAAGTACCAAGTATGTAAGGCAGGAAAATATAAATAAGAACTGTAATGTAATGAGAGACAGAGGAGATACAAACTGTAATATTTGAGTGCCTCTGGGGGCTACTGACATGAAATGCATAATACATATATATGCATAAACTTTTATAAAGCATACGCCTCTGTAGGCATCATTATCATCATATCGTACCCAGCCTCAAAGAGGACTGGGTAAAAAAAATGTTCCTATCCAGGTGGAGCTCGGTAATCCCAACTGATCAGTAGTTGCATAATAGGTACCGTACCCGGCCGACTATAGCGCGGCTCGGTAGAGTAAAATAGATACATATATATAATGCATGCTCGACTCATGGAATCAAGTTCTAAACCTTTTGGAGTGATCTTAGAACATTATGGACATCCCTACCATCAATATGAACCTTAGAAGGATTTAAGGATCTTACACACTTGTTTAGAATAACTTTATAAGGAAAGAACAACATGGACAACCTTAGTATCTAGGAGTAGATCCGTTATGAATTAGCGTACCGTTTATGTTCATGTCACTTTAAATCATGCCAAAAGAAAGAAGTAAGAGCCTTAATGTACCTTGTATATGTACTGCCCAACTTGAAGCTATGCAAATGTCACGAATCCTTAGTCTACAATAAGAGAAATGACACTATAGTTATCGTTTAAGTGTCGTAACTATTATGTATCGACCACAACCTAGTTTATAATAAAACGGATAGAACCTCCCCTATATATGCGACTTTACACTAGTCAAAACAATTACAAACAGTCCAACATACCCCTATCACTTCATACACAACATGACAACCATAATAGTGTCAAATAATCCGAAAATGTTACGACGAACGACCAACAAATAACCTTGCCATTATGTGGTATTTATCCACACCCTTCCTCCTCTCAACTCCATAAAAATAGTAGTAAAAGAGACAACCCAATACCAATACGAAACAGCCTACAAAATAGTCCCACAAGTTCATCAACTCAAAAATACTTTTTCGGTTTACTTAAACATGTTTCGACTTGTCTTTTCTTTTAAATTGAGAAACACAACCAAAAGAACATCATTATACCTCTTATGAATAAACCAGCCATGAACTCAACGTAGAAATAAGTTCACATCCAGCCAACCATTACACAAGAACAAACAACATACCATTTTCTCGAAACTAGCTAGGTCTAATCTTTACGATCGAGTTATAACTTGCAAATGCATAGATAATGGAAGGAGAAGCATAAAATTAACTTGTACTGAGTATAAACCACGAAAGCCGGTCCTTTTTCATCAAAAATAAGTTCCTTAACATGGTTACAAGAAGGATAAAGAGAAACTAGTAAGCTGTCCGGACTTTTCAGCACTAGAATCGCGTCGTAACACCCCAAATACCCTAGGGTTTGTGTGGGATTTTTTGGGGAGGAGGTGCAGGGTTCAATTAGGTTTTCAAGGTCTGGAAGATGGGTGAAATAATTGAGTTTATAAGCCTTTAAATGTCCCCTCTTGGCCGACTTTAGGAGGTTTAATTGAGACATCTTCTTTTGGCAAGTAGGTGATGCATCTACTTGTCACCTACCAGTCTGCGATGTCTCGCAAAAATGCAAATATCTCTCTATTCCAATATCGTATCAACAAACGATTTATTGCATTTGAAATTAAACTCATAGATGTTTAATGTGGTAGGTATATCATCCCCTAATTCTAAGTATATTGGATGAAAAGCTCAGTAATATTTGACTTAATTTTCAGCACATTTATGAATGGAACTTGTGATGACCTTTTCCAACTTTTGTTCCACAACTCGCTTGACTTTAAAACATAAAAACAACTATCGCACGACTAAAATAACTCATAATATAATCTCCTTATGATGCTAATAACCCTAGTCTCACCTTAAAAGTACATGGTAAAACATTTCAACTTGTCGACTTTCGACGAAACTTATTTTCTTCAATTCGTTTAGCTTCTAAGCCTTCAAAACCTCTTGCTACTTGGTATTAATAATCTTAAATATTTGTAACCTCCACGTTAACATGATGAAATTACTTTGTAAACTTTTTAAAGATCATTCCCTTTCTGATTTTTTATTAATTGATTTATGATGTACTCTTACGTGCAAAAATATGGGGTGTAACAAATAATATCTCATAGTCTTCATTAGTTAGTTTAGCAAAATTACAATATGAGAGCAGTTTTCAGCCTTCACGCGGATCCTATAGACTACTTTAAGCATGTTGGACCTTCACATTCAACTCTAAAGTTTGAAAGCAAATTTTAAGCTTGAGCATGTAGGAAGAAGAGAAGTCACAGATGGTTAAAAATCCACATAACAAGAGTCATGCTGATTTTCAAACAATAAATTTGAACCAGATCTATACAAGCCCACCAACATTCACATAAAATCCATTTACTAAACAAATCATTCCATTTCAGAAAAGAAACCACAATACACGAGGAAGGAACTGAAAATGGTACCTTGAATGAGTAACAAATAGGAAAATAGTAAATGTAACATGAAGGAAACTCAAGGGCAATAAATCAACACAGCAGCCAGAACCTGTGATGAAAAATCAAGCAAAACAGCTAAAAAAAACCAGCCAATTTTCAGCTTAGAAGACCAGAAAATCCATGGAAGCTTTTTAAAACTCCAAAAGAAAACCATAAATACCAGCCAAGTAATGCAAAAAACTTTTTTATCATTTATTTTTAGGGTATGAAATTCTAATGTGTTTTTTCAGTATTTTGGTGTAGAGAATGATGCTAAAAGTCTGTGTGTGAGAGTAAAAAGAAGGGCACTACTTATAGGCCTAAATGGACATGTGCTCAAAATAAATCAGGGAAATATTCCCTCATCCCGAAAAGGCATCTTTTCTAACCATCTGGGACAACTGACCGTTACTTATTGGCTCAACATATTTGTGCTAACCAAATAGGGACAACTGCCCCCTATTCTGGAAGCTTCCAAATGCAGAAATTACTTGAAAAAGTCTGTATTTCATTTTTCAACTTAACCCCTAAGTTTCAATTGTTTAATTAACCCCCTAAGAGTTTCTAATAATTATAAACCAAGAAAAACAATACCAAACCAGAACCAAACGGAAATAAAGATCAAATGGCACCAATCCTAAAACCTTTAACTAAACCTAGACTCTCTTAGCATGAATTGAAGTCAAGAATGAGGCAAAAACAGATATATTTAAATCTAATACTACCATAAGTCCAGAATCAATAAATAGTGAACCATTTTCTAAGAATTGAAAACATTGAACGAACCAACATTATTAGGTCAAGGAATCATAACAACAAAAGGAAAGCTAGACTACCACAATAAACATGCTGATTTCAAAATTAAACTAATTAGACGCATATTAAACCAAATTAACAGACCCTAAAACTACTGACTAAGTAGGCAGAATCAAGAAAGAAGAAAAAAAGAAAACCTAGCAACCCAAGATTATGGCTAACTAAACCTCTTCATTTTTTCGGTCAAGGAAACAGAAAAGGGTAGAAGAAAACAAAGTGATGCAAAAAAGAAGAAACTAAAGAAGAAAAGAAGGATAAGGAAATAGAAAGAGAAAAGAAGGATGGATATACCTACCGCATGAACGAACAGTGGCTCCTGCGGGACCCGGCCTTCTCCGATTTAAATAAAAAATAGGTGTCAATTGTTCCCATTGAGAATAGACGAGTAACACCCATTTTAGGCTTAAATCGCCTTGGAAGCTCAGATTTAAGGTTTGCATGTCACCAAATTTGAAACTGGTGAGATTAAGGTGGGATTTGGGTGAAAGTATTTAGGGATTTGGAATGGGGAGGGAATAGTGGTGGCAGGGTTACATTTTGGGTGATTTGGAGAAGTTAGGATTTTTAGGCATGAAACTCGAATTTGAAATTTGAGGTTTTTGGTGATAATTTGAGAGAAACAAGTTAGAGGATTAGAATGAGGAGATGATGGGGTTTCTGGGGTGTTAAATTGATGGTATTTGGGATGTCCTCACCGCCGTAGGCGCTTTTTTCGGCGGCTGGTCGACGGCGGAGACGGTGGGGGAATTTAGGGGTGGCTAAGGTCTCTAGGGTTTCTGAGTTTGAGAGACGAAGATGGAAACTGAGGGGGGTTTGATGGGGGGAGTCTGTGTTAGGACAGTTTTATAGTTAGTGGGAGGTGAGTTTCCAACTGTTTGATCAAAGGAGATCAACAGTTGGGATTAAACTCAGGCAAAATGGGGTCGTTTTGAGTAAGGCTGGGGCAATTCCTTTTGAGTTAGCTTTAACCAAAATGGGGCAAAATGGGGCAAAATGGGGTCGTTTTGAGTTAGCTTTCACCATCTCCTTTGACGTAGATTCAATCCCTTTTGCTTGAAGATGTACTGGAGGCTCTTATGATCCATATAGATATCAACACGAATGCCATACAAGTAGTGCCTCCACATCTTTAGTGCATGAATCACTGTGACTAACTCTTAATTGTGGGTCTGGTAGTTCTTCTCGTGCTTTCTTAGTTGTCTAGAAGAATAAGCCACAACCTTACCATGCTGCATCATCACACAACCCAACCCAATGCCTGAAGCATCACAATAGTTAACGTAACCATCGGTCCCTTCTGGAAGCATTAGAACTGGTGCTAATATTAATTTGTTCTTTAGTGCCTAGAAACTCCATTCGCAAGCATCAGTCTATTGAAACTTTTCTCCCTTATGAGTCAACTTTGTCAAAGGTGCTGAAAGAGAAGAAAATCCCTCTACAAATCTCCTGTAATAACATACCAAACCGAGAAAGCTACAACCTCCGTCGGTATTGTGGTAGTTTTTACTGCCCCAATCTTTTGTGTATCCACCCGGATGCCTTCACCGAAATAACATGCCCAAAGAAAGCTACAGAGGTCAACCAGAGTTCACATTCAGAAAATTTTGCAGACAACTTCCCTTTTTGTAGAACTCTAAGCACAGTACGCAAATGATCATCATGCTCAGCCTCTGAACGATAATACATCAATGTATTGTCGATAAATACAATTATGAACATATCTAAAAAGGTCTTGAATACATGGTTCATCAAATTCATGAACACTGCTGGGGCATTGATCAGGCCGAACGATATGACACGAAACTTAAAATGCATGTATCTAGTCTTGAATGGTGTCTTTGGAATATCTTTATCCTTAAACCTTACCTGATGGTAACAGACCTCAATTCTATCTTTGAAAAACACTTGGCACCTTACAACTGGTCAAATAAATCCTCAATCCTCGGGAGTGGGTACTTATTCTTGATCATCACCTTATTTAACCGTCTATAATCAATACACATCTGCAAGGAACCATCTTTCTTCCTCACAAATAACACAGGTGCTTCCCACTGGGATGTACTAGGTATAATAAAGCCTTTTTCAAGCAAGTCCCTTAGCTAATCCTTTAAATCTGTTAGCTTCGCAGGGGCTATTCCATATGGAGGAATAGATATTAGATGAGTATCTGGTAGCAGGTAAATGGCAAACTCAATTTCTCGCTCTAGCAGAAGAGCCGGAAGTTTATCGGGAAACTCATTACCACTGGGATGGACTGAATGGTTGGTGACTCTACTTCCATATCTTGAACCCGAACTAAGTAATAAATACAACCCTTACTAATCATTTTTCTTGCCTTGAGATAGGAAATAAATCTACCTCTCGGTGATGCAATATTACTTTTCCACTCCAAAACAGGCTCCCGAGGAAATTGAAATCGGACAATCTTTGATCTACAATCAACGTTGGCATGAGAAGAAGCCGACCAATCCATACCCATTATAACATCAAATTCTACCATATCTAACTCGATTAATTCTGCTACGGTAGATCGACCATGAACTACTATTATACAACCCCTATATACTTGCTTAGCTATCACTGAGTCCCTAACAAGTGTAGACACCTTAAAAGGTTTAACCAATTCATGTTTTATTTCAAACTTACTAGCAACTAACGGAGTAACATATGATAAGGTGTAACCTGGGTCAATCAGTACATATACATCATATAAGGAGACTGATAATATACTTGTAAAAACATCAGGCGATGACTCCTGGTCCTTTCGTCCTGTCAACACATAAATGCGGTTCTGAGGAATGCTCAAGCTAGATGCTCTGCCTCTGCCTCTACCACGACTCATTGATGCTTGTGGACCTTGACTAGGAGGGCGTACTAATGATGACAAACCAGCTACAGATCCCGCTAGCTGCTATGCTTGCATCACCTCTCTTCGGACAATCCCCTATAATGTGGCTTGGATAACCACAAGTATAACAGACACCTAACCCCATATGACACTGCCCGGTATGATGCTTACCACATTGAGAACATTGTGGAAAGGGCGGCCTCATCTGAATTGACTCACCCCTATACTGAGAACCTAAGGCCTTGAAATTCTGACGAGACCCTAAATATGTGTAATAGTCAAGTCTCTTACCGCCAAACTGAGGAGGCGCACTAGCCGATGGATGGGCTCGATACCTTGGGTACTGTTGACTCTGAACACCTTGAAACTCACTAGAAGAACCCGAAAACCTCGCTTTCTTATTTTGGGCCCTATCATGATCACGATCGGCCCTCTTCTTATGCTTCTACACCTTGAGCGTAGGCGCAAATACGAGAAATATTCATGCCTAGTTGAAGTGAGACCGACATACAATCATTAAGCAAGTGAGGCCCTAATCCCATCATGAACCGGTGAACCCGATCCTCTAGCTTAGATACAATAATGGGTGCATACCTAGCCGATGAATCAAATTGAAGATTATACACCCAAACACTCTTGTTACCCTATCAAAGGGTCATGAACCTGTCAACTCTGGCCTATCTTAGCTCTGGTGACAGATAATGAAGAAGAAAAGCTTCTGTAAACTCCTGCCATATTGCTGGATGGGCATCCTTACCTCTGGACAATTCCCAAGAATCATACCAATTAACTATAACATCTCGGAGTCTATAGGAAACTTTCTCAATAGAATCAGTCGCAGTGGCTTTCACTAACTTTAACACCCTCTACACTCTATCAGTAAATACCTGAGGGTCCTTGTTTGGATCTGCTCTAGTGAATACCGAAGGGTATAAATTAATGAACTCACGAATCCTTGCACTAACGGACCTATCTGTATGTCTAATACCTATTTCCTGATGCCTAGTCTATGCGGCTACTAATCGGGTTAATAGTTGAAGAATATATCTCATCTCCTGACCCGATGCATCTAGCTGAGGAGCTGGAGATACAGGGGCAGGTGCTGGAGCTAGTGCCTCACGGAACTCTTCAGGAAAAGGGAGGGGTATGTGAAGTCTGAGATGGAATCTCACTATGAGACTCTCCTTGAACCCTGGTAATTCGCGGCACTCGACTAGTAGTTTTGCCAGCCACAGACTTTCCCTTCTGGGCGACTGTAGTCTTTGGAGGCATCGCTGAAAATATAACATGTCGCTAGGAACATGAATTCTTATATTGCACGATCTAAGATAAGAAGAGATGATAACATCCTATATGTCTTGTAGCCTCATGTTTATAAGTGTGGTACACAACACACCCATAAACAAGACTCTACTAGACATGATCTATAGACAACTCTAGGATAGAACTTCTCTGATACCACTTTTGTCACGACCCAAACTGATGGGCCGCGACGAGTGCCCGAGTCCTACCTATCAAACACCCTTAAGCATGCGTCTAAGAAATAAACCTGAATAACATCTGTTGAATTACAAGAATAATGTACATGAAGGAAATCTGCACATATGCTGGGCGATCCGACAAGGCTGCTATAGACAGCTATATACCTCAAAACTGGAAGCCGACAAGGCCGCATACTATCCAACTAGACATACTGTCAACATACCTTTAACAGAAATATAAGTGTACAAAGACGGGACTGAGCCACGTCATACCCATATATATATATATATATATATATATATATATATATATATATATATATCGCACCAAAATCAAAAGCAACTCCGGATCAAGTAGACCACGCTAACTCTCGCTGATCAAGGATCCTTAAAAGGGGGACCGTCAACTTGCCTACCTGCACCTGCGAGCATGAAATGCAGGCCCTGTTGCATTGGTACAAAAAATGTATTGAGTATGTAAGGCATAAAAATTAGTACGTAAATGACAAAGATGAAACATGGAATAAAGAAATCCATCTGTAAATTTGAATAACTTTGTAAATTCTGAAATATTTATAATGACATGCACGTGCGTATAAATTTTATGTCATGCATAGCTATGGGTGTACATCATATTATCAAGCCACAGAGGGCATCCCATCATATCGTCTCGGCCACCGTGGGCAACATCATCAACGTATACCAACTGATCAGGTGGTGGTGCGTATATAATGCCTTAACCTTTTTCCCATATATATATATATATATATATATATATATATATATATATAAAACACCATCTGGTCATGGGTTAATGTATAAATATAAATGAATGAAATACATGAAAAATATGTAATAATTTCAATATTCCTTCCGGATAAACTTTTTCAACTATGTATTATTTTAAGACCCATGAACAGAAGATATAACAATATGTCACATGGGGAATCAAGAACAAAGAGACCCCTAGTATTTTTAAGAACAAAGTCGTTTATGGAAACTGTATGTTTGCTCGTTTCTTCTACATAACTTGGACCATGCCAAAAAGAAAGAAGGGATAGCCTTAACATACCTGGGTAGGGAAAACTCCATATAGTATTCTTGGAGAGAATTGCACCGTACTCTTTTGTAACCGCAAAATTTTGATGGAATTACGCTTCTGTTCCTTGAATTATTTTGAACGAAATGAAGCTTCTGTTTTTGTGAAGTATTTTGAACGAAAATGAAGCTTTTGCTCTCTGAAGTATCTTGAATTATAAAGAATGGAACATGTCTCTTGTTTTATAATTTTTAACGCTTTTTTGGTTCTTCCTTTGTCCAAATGGAATGGACAAGATTCTATATTAAACCTTACTCGAATGTTTTAATTGTCCTAAGATAAGACACGTATATAAGGAATGACTTAAGAGTTATTCCTTTATTTGTGGCCTTCTGCCACGTTACCTTTATTTGAGGGGGTAATCTTATCTCATTTTTTTAATAATTAACTAGGTAATGTCCCGCTATCCGATAATTAACTAATTATCCGCATAATTAAAAATTATCTCAATTTACTTAAAATTTTACTTATTTTTAATTTTATAGTCATATTATCATGGCCATATGGTACCTTGTATGGTACTAGTCTATAAATATCAGGTAGTATCACTTGACTCGTATTTTATCCCAAATTTGCCACTTTCAACAAAACTCGTTTTCTTTAATTCGTGCACCCTTTATCCTTCACGACACTTATTCATTGCTTGTTATAAATAGTGTAAATATGTTAACCTCAAGATAATCTCATCCCCGAGTCTATGTCGATTAAGTGAAGACGAAACTTTTAACGTACGAAAACACGAGATGTAACACCAAACACTTAGAAAAGTTTTGAGAAAATATTTATCACTAAATGTGAAAAATATAAAGTAACTTAGAAAGCAAGTAAAATGATCAATGGCTACAATGGATGCACAGATAATCACAATCAAGTAACGATCCAATGTATTTCATAATTTAACAAATATGAGCGAGTTTATATTAATTAGCCTCGGGTAATAGTTCTATATTAGTTTCTTCCAAAGATTAACAAGACTTCCTAATTGAATTATCTCTAAAACTATTAAGATATTAAGCACACCTGATTATGGCTACAAGTAGTTCAATCCTATTCCTAGGTAGAATTTATAAAATGAGGGTTAGAGCCTCAAGTTCTTGTTAATTGATCTTTTCCAACCCCAAATTATCTTTTCCGAAATTAACTCGAAGTTAATGGGCGAGTCCTAGAGTTAGCTAATCCCTTTAGAATCATTAAAGAATAAGAATAATTAAAGAAATAATAACTCACTTCATAATAAATGAAAATTATCCAATACATAAGCACAACAAGATATTTAATCCACACTTTAAATATGAATATTCCCATAAATAAGATACAAGTGTTGGAATAAATACTACACACTTAGATATACAATACAAAGAGAAAAAATGCAGAAGTTAACATAAATGGACAACAAATTCTCAATCAAAAGCTTCAAATCTTAAAGACCCAAGTGTGTGTGCAAGAACCCTAGCTCCAAAACTTGTGTTCTCTAGTCCAAGGACTGAAAAATAAGCCAAAGATGTTTTTCCAATAAGATAGGTCGTGCATTAAAGGGTTTGGGGAGAACAAATGTGAAATTATATAAGTACCCAGAACTGAAGCGCGATCTTTGCATTTGCAAAGCAATGTTCGCATTTGCGAAAAATGAATTTCCTGTTGACTATCGCATTTGCAATAAAGATTTCGCATTTGTGAAGGTTGACTATGTGGTTTGACTTTGCATTTGCTAAGTTCTTTGTTGCACTTGCGAACATTGCTTGATTGGGTTGACTTCGCATTTGCGGAGTCCTTTTCCTTATTTGCAAACACCGATTTCTTCGCATTTCTCACATCTATGTCACAATTGCAACATCTTAGGCCATTTTCCAGATTTTCTTCTTCTCAACTTTTTTTTGACTCGTTTACACTTGGTTTCTTCATGGTCACATTTAAATTGCATAGAACCTATAATATAGAAGTAAACGATATTAAGCACATGATTTTATCAATCAACATAGCATAAATCTAAGCTTAAATACGAGATAAGTTGGTAAAATATCAAATTATCAAACCTCCAAACTTAAACTATTGCTTGTCCTCAAGCAATAAAAGCAACAAAATCTCCTTCAAAGTATTTAACTCAATAGTGCATCAATATCATACCAAGTAAAAAAGGTCTACTCTAGGCACAAACACATGACTTCAATTTGTATCAATAATCCAAAGCATATAAAATATCTGTAACAACTCGGCCTGTTTTGAGAGTTATAACCCTGATCCCCAATTAACTGCTTTCCCCATATACATTTCTACTATTGTGACTTTCTGGGAGATTTTGTTTTAATTTATGAAGTATTTTGGACATGTAGTCCCTAAATGGAGGCTTAAGTCTTAGAATTTAGATTGTAGTTGGTACTGTGTGAAGACGACTCCGGAATGGAGTTCCGTCAATTTTTTTTAGCTTCGTTGGGTATTTTGAGCTTAGGGGCATGTTCATATTGTGTTGTGGAGCTCCATAGCTTATTTAGGCTTGAAATGGCGAAAGTTAATTTTTTAAAGATTTTGACCGGTAGTGAACTTTATGATATCAGGGTCGGATTATAATTTCGGAAGTTGGAGTAGGTCCATAAGGTTGATTATGACTTGTGTGAAAAATTTAGGGTCAATCGGATGTGATTTGATAGGTTCGAACATCGGTTGTCGAATTTGATAGTTTCAGGTTCATTAAGTTCGAATGGAGGGTGAATTTTGTTTTTAGAATTGTTTGGTGTGATTCGAGGGCTCGACTAAGTCCGTGTGGAGTTTTAGGACTGTTGGTGTATTTGGTTGAGGTCCCATAGGCCTCGGGTGTGTTTCAGATGCTTAAAGAATGAAATATTGAACTTATGCAATTTCTGAAGTTTGTTGGTTTCTCGTGTTTCGCACCTGCGGTTAGGAGACCACAGGTGTGGACTCGCACGTGCGGAGTGAAGGACAAAGATGTGGAGTTTGGAGGCTTGACCAGGGATCACATGTGTGATGGAAGTACTGCATCTGCGATGCCCACAGATGCGCCTAAGGAATCATAGATGCGGAGAAGGACCGCATAAGTGGACAGTGTTCCATAGGTGCACATACCTAGGTGCGAAACCCTTACTGCATATGCAGACCCAACCATCATAAGTGATTTTCACACATGCGATGGATTTCCCGCAGGTGTGGTTGAAAGCTCGCAGAAGCGAGTTGGCTGGGCAGAAAATAAGATTTCCAGGGTTGATTGCCCATTTTGATTTTGGTAGTTTGAGAGCTCGATGTGAGGCGATATTTCAAGATTTCTTTAGGAAGATTGTTGGGGGTAAGTGGTTCTTACTTGGATTGGGCTATATTTCATGAATCTATCATTATTTTTATCTTCTAATTAGGGATTTGAGTTGTAAATTTGGGGAAAATGGTAGAAACTTCATAGGCTATAATTTTGAGTTTTGGAAGACAAATTAAGGTCGTATTCGAGTAAATCTTGTATTGTTAGACTTGTGAGTGAATGGGTGTCCATATTTTGTGACTTTTACCTTATTCTGAGATGTGGGCCTAGGAGGCTTTTTGGGATGATTTCCTAATTTATCGCATTAGCTTAGATTTCATTGATTAGATTAGTTTCTTATAGCTATATTTATGATATGTACTTGATTTTGGCTACATTTGGGCCGTTCGGAGCCAGATATTCGTGGGAAAAACATTGTTACGGATTGATTTGAGCTTGGTTCGAGGTAAGTGGCTTTCCTAACCTTGTGTGGGGAAACTCCCCTTAGGATTTAGTACTATTTTTTATATGTGAGCATCGTGTACGTAAGTTGAAGAGTACTTACATGAGCTATTTATTGTAAAACCCGACCTCTACTAAGTAATAACCTATTTTCCTTCTTAATTGAGTTATATCAGCATGTGTTATATCCTATTAGCTTAGAATAACATGTCTACTTGCCTTAGTTGACTATCTGAACTATGTTCAGCATGTTTAGTGAATTCCCTATTTTCCCTTGTTTTTAACTTAGTCTAAACTTTAGGCTCTTCTTGCTGTAATTGCTATTTCCGTAGTTTAAACTGCACATTTACTTTGGGACTAAAGAATGGTATTTCGAAAGAACCCTCTGCATATTTGCTTTGGGACTGTGGAACGGTATTTCAGGAGATCCCCCTTGTCTTGCATATTTACTTTGGGACCACGGAACGGTATTCCAGGGGATACCCCTGCACATTTACGTTTGGGACTACGAGACGGTATCTCAGGAGATCCCTTGTTGTTATCTTTGTGTGCTGATTTTTTACCTCAAATGATTTCATTCTTGTTAAATTTTAGTCTTTATTTTACTACAATATTTCATTCTGTCTTGTTTTTATTATATATATACCAGCATGGCTTGACCTAACCTCGTCACTATCTGACCGAAGTTATGCTTGGCACTTACTACGTACCGTTGTGGTGTACTCATGTCTTTCTCTGCACATGTTTTTTTCATGTGCAGATAAACCTACCGGCCACACTCCTAGTTGGTATCAGATCTCTAGGTTAATTGCCTATCTGAACTCTATGCAGCATGTTTAGTGAATTCCCTATTTTCCCTTGATTTGAACTTAGTCTAAACTATAGGCTTTTCTTACTGTAATTGCTATTTCTGTTGTTTAAGCTACACATTTACTTTTGGACTACAGAATGGTATTTTGAGAGATCCCCCTGCATATTTACTTTGGGACTGTGGAACGGTATTCGGAGAGATCCCCTTGTCTTGCATACTTATTTTGGGACTACAGAATGGTATTCTGGGAGATTCCCCTGCACATTTACATTTGGGACTACGAGAAGTATCTCGGGAGATCCTATGTTGTTATCTCTGTCTACTATGTTGTTACCTCCTATGATTTCATTCTTGTTAAATTTTAGTCTTTATTTTACTGCGATATTTCATTCTATCTTATTTTATATATATATATATATATATATATATATATATATATA